>PVIR01042796.1:0-12060 GCA_004026965.1 Petromus typicus | reverse complement strand
ATATATAATATATATATACATACATACATACATATACATACATATACGTATATATATTGCTCAGTGAATTCAGTGAACTGGAGTACAGACAGACACCAATCAATACGGTCCTAAAAAGTGCAGATGATAGTTTTAGCTAACAGAATGTACAATAAGTCTACAGAAAAGTCATCTACACAGAGAAATGATTCTTCTCCCTGGCAGAGCCAGGCGAGGCTCCTGTCTACTTCCACTAGTTCCTCCAGAGCAATCTTTTCCAATGCAAATCAGTACACAACATCCACCTACTCAGAGCTCTGTAAGTATTCCCCTTGGTTTCTACGACGTAACCCAGGCTCTAGGCCTCTGCCTTTCTAATTTCACCATCATTTTACTCCAATCTCACCAGGCTAATTTTCCAGCCATCTTTTTACTCAAGAAAACTGAAATTTCTATTCTTCCTGCTTGTAACACTTTAATCTCAGATCTTTAAATAGCTTATTTCTCCCTTCATATCTCTAATGTTAGCTACCTCTCAGTTTCCCTCAACTGTCACTCAATCCTGGCCACTCCCTTCTTCTCACCATCCTGCTGCATTGTTCTTCTTAGCAACCACACAATGCATTAGCAGAACTGCTGACTGTGTGTGTCTTGCTTTAGTCAGAGATCCCTGAAGGCTTTTTTCTTATCCCCAGTGCCTACACAGTGCCTGGCACATAACAGGACACCAGATTACAATAATCAATGCAAACAATCAGCTAGTACCTATCCCATCCCCAGGAACAGTGTAACTGTGGGGCAGTACTGTCATACCATTTGCAGCAACACAGTGTGGCAGTCCTCTTACACTATGACTAGGTAACAGGAGTTAGAATTTTAAAAACACAAGCAGATCAATGAATAGAAATTAAAATCTGTTCTCTCCAAAAGATATCAAAAGACCATTAATGTACAGCCATAGTGGTTCAAGCAATATAAAGCTAATATCTTTTGGGAATAAACAAAGTTTTAACAAAGTATGAAAGGAAACTGACTCCGGAAGAACCATCCAACAGTAAAAGTTAGTGGAAATGTTAAAATGGGTAACATATTTTACAGATTTAAAACAAAGAAAATATCAGGAAGAGAGCTAGGCAATAGATAGTAAGTATACAAAATCCTCTTTGATCTGTATGTACTTCATTATAATCCTTAGACATTCAAAATCCCTAAATCTATGAATATATTTCAAAAGATATTTACAAACACCAATAACAAAAAATAACAAAAATAACTTGTGACTATTCTGACGCTGAGAAAAAGGAAACAAACTTATGAAATGATGACCTGAAATACTATTTGGGAATCAATCTTACTGAAACAATTATTTAAAGAATTTGTAGAATTAAAATTTACCTATCTTAAACCGGAAGATCTCAGTACTTATTCTGCCTTTTTTTCTCTCCCTGGAAATGACTTGGGTCAAGTTTTAAGTTTCTGTGTTGGGTGCCTCTCCAGCCCATGGCTTAAGTAGTAAGAATAATTTGCTCTATGTCTAAGACTACTGACAGGATCAAATGAGTTACCATTCAAAAGCTTTGTGTAAACAACAAATCACAATCTTATCGGAAAAAAACTTCATTCTTAAGATAGAAAGCCAAGCAGGCAAAAAAGAGAAATTATAATTTCTTTTCTGCCATAAAATTTTACCTTTGAATATAACACATGTCAAACACTAATTACATCTTCATATTAATAATTGTAAAAGTATCTCCTCCACTAAATTAGTCCACCTCCTTGAAGACAGGAATATCACTTTTGCTTCCTCAATAGCCTACAACATTCTCCAGTATAAAGCTTATATTAAAGCTTGAGTTATGGTATGCTATATTTAATCTTCCTATGATTGTAAGCAATGCACAGGGAAGTACAATTACCATTTTCTTTCCGTAATCTCGTGATGAACTTCTTAGGAGGTATTACTCCGACCTTTTTCTTCTGAGTGGCTATGCTGTGGAAGAGATCTGCTAAGCACGTAAGAAGGTTCTCCTTCTTCCTAGGCTGACTCTTGTATGCTAGAACTTTTTCCCGAAATGGACGACAAAAATAAAGTGCTTGAAGAACTGAATTGCAGTAGCAGGTATTCCCAAACTGGAATAGAAGAAAAATGGGTTTGTTATATTTGGGGCAACACATTTCATGAGGAGGAATTTTCCCATGTACAGTGGTACCGTGGTTTGAGAATTTAAGTCTTTCCACAATTCTAGCCACAAAGTGAATTAGATGAGAACCAAATCATTAAGTTCACAAATCAAGATACCACTGTATAGTTTAGAAAACAGAGAAAATGGGGACTTTATGATTCATGTAAATTGTAAAGTATCTGAAGGCACAGAAATAATAATTCTGTAAATTAGCCATTTTAACATTAAATAGGCACTCTAGGCATGAGTTTCAGGTTAAAATGAAGAAAAATATATTCAATAAACTTTAAAAACAGATTTTAAAACCCACACAGCTATAAATAAAGATGCTAGTTAAGGCATTGGACTTTGGATAATTTTTTTTCTTCTTAAATTCTCATTATTGTTATAAAACTGGTTATATAATTATAGTTCTTTTAAAAACCCTATTGCTAATACTGATTATAATACACTAAGTATTTTATGTCATACACTTTAAAATTAAAATTCAAAATTTTTTTAAAAAACAAAAGATTTTCTATGAGATTCTTAAGCACTTCTCAAACAAATAAAGAAAACAACAAAAAAAAGCTCTTAAAATATCAAACAGGCCCCACATCTGCCTGGCAAATACAAGATCCTAAATTTGATCTCTGGTGCCAAAAAAAAAAAAAAAAAATTTTTTTTTAAAGCCATCGATATGGAAATCTAATAACAATGAATTATTGGTCTTATCATCATTAGTTTATCTGACAACAAACAATCCAAACCAAATCTTTCTTTTTTTTTTTGAGACAGGGTCTTGCTTTGTCCTTCAGGCTAGCCCTGAGCTCACTATGTAGCTCAGGCGAGCCTCGAACTCAGCAATCCTCCTGCCTCTGGCTCCTGAGTGCTGGGATTACAGGCATGAGCCACCATGTCCAGTATTGAGGTATTCGGTATTGACTGCTGGTGGGTGTGAGTCACCATGCCCAGCATTGTTGTATGTTGTTACTGGGGATCAAACTCAGGCCCTTGCATTTAAAAGGCAGAAGTAGAACTACTGAGCTAAATCCCCAACCCTCAGAACCAAATCTTGATCTATGGCTCACATAACTCACTGGTAATGTGACTGAAAGCATAATGCTACATCTCGTTGAATATCAATTTCCTCCTCTTTAAAAACAGGGGGGCAATCTTACCTCATAGAGTAAAGGACACATAGTTTAATAAGTAATTATCATCTTCCTTTTCCCTTTTCATTAAGAAACTCTGACTCCAAAGTCAGCTAATACAATATCTAAAAGCCAATCAAAACCAAGGGAAAGTATGGAACTGTAAAAAAGGAACAAGGATAAATCTCACATTAGTTCAAAAAGGTGCAATTCATAAACATTAGGATTAAAAGGGCCATCATAAACTCAGGTGTAGTTCAATGACAGAACCTGCCTAACATGCTTAAGACAATCCTGGGTTCTATGCCAGCACAAGAAATGGAAGAAGAAGGGAATAGGGAACAAAACAGAAAGAAAAGCAAAGGGAGAAAAAAAAAAGGAACTAAGTATTTAAGGATAAATGATACTATATCTAATCCACAGATAATTTCCTTATATTTTAAAAAAACATGGAAAGGATAAATTACAAACTAATAAAATGGCTATTTATAGAAGAGAGAATAAAAAGGAATAAAGAAGGACAAATGTGACACCTCTTGAATGTGTTATACAGAAAATGAACACTGCAATTAGAAAGCTTTCTTTGTGGTATCTATCTTGCTCCTCCATTGCCTGAATATCCTGTAAATTAAAAAGCTTACTTTGTGCCTCTAATAAAAATAAGGAGTCAAAGCCAGGCATGGTGACACAGGTCTTTGTTTTCAAATTCCTGTTGCTACTGTCATATTGGTTGTACAATATTTACTAACTTTTAAAACAGTATTATCTCTGCCTGCCTTGCAAGTTCAAGATTGTGAGTTCAATCCCTGATTTGAGGTGGGGGGAGGGATTTGGAACTGTTGTAAATATATGATAGGATAATTCAAGCAAGAAATTATGAAATACCTCATAAGAAACAAAAATTTTAATATAAAGAATACTGTAACGAAGATCAGAAAAGTAAAATCTCTACAAATTTAAACAGGAAATAGCAGAATAAACCCACACATTTTCTTAACTCTTAAAATATGTGTGTGTATACTTTTAAACACAGACCCTGCATACTCCCAGACTACTGGCTAAATATTTTTCTCCCAACACAAGGAGTCATCATGTTTTGGAGATATAACTGCTACTGGCCTGACAATGAATATACAATGTACAAGGTTAGCCTGGGATATATTTTTGTATGGATATGAGAATCAACTTTTATTCAAAAGAATTACTGTAATGGATCCAGAAATTTTAAATGATATGAAAGAAAAGTAGGGGAAGAAGAAGACTCTTTGTTGTCACCATTAGAAGTTAGAAGCCAACATAAAATGCAAACATGGGAGTTTTTACTTTGTCTTTCTTCTAAGAACCCTATTTCAGGGGCACTAAATAATTAAAGAAAGAAATTCTAATTGTAGGTAATTCCAGAGAATAAATTCAGAAGAAATAATTATAAACAATAGAGTAGGCAATAATTATCAAGGGATTCTAAAAGCTTTACGTTAAAAGTTAATGGAGAATTTAAAACAGAGGAATCTGACCTCAACTCCAATACACTTCATCATCACTTGCAGTGAACAATCAAGTAGTTTATGTTTATAATAAACCTCCTATGAAGTATTCTTTTAAAACTTTAAAAATCAAATCACTAAATTTTATTAAGTCTCTAAATTTAACTACTAATTTACAAGATATTCAGGCAATGGAGGAGCAAGAAAGATACCAAAAAGAAAATATTAGGCCAAGTTTGAAACATGGGACAGTTCTAGAACAAATGACCTGGTTTCTGCACAAATCAATGATATGAAAAAGAAATGAGCTGGGAAGGGCTCAAAAGACATCATATTCAAATCAGAATTACAAACATGCAATTTACTTGGGTCCTAATATGAACAAATGAACTACAAAAAGTCACCTGGAGATAAGACATGTGCGAACTAATATTGGATGGCATTAAGAAACCCTAATTTTGCTGACTGTGAGAATGATAATGGACATGTTCTAAAAATATACCTGACAGTTGGAGATACATGGTAAAAATTTTTTGCCCAAAATGATGTAAATAACTAGGATTTCTTTTGAGGGAGGAGGGGGGGCAGGAAAAACTGGAAAGAAGCTTAAAAATAAGCAAAATATTGTCAAGTATTACATCTAGGCTGTAAACAGGAATTACCAACATTTTTTTGAGAAAGGGGAGATTCGAATCCTCTTCCATAAGATGTCTGAGACTTTTCACACTCAGACTGCTAGCCAGAGACAAGCATGGCTCCAGAAGGGAGTTGCTGTATTTTATGCTGTTGAAAGTTTTCAGAAAAAGGCTAAAACAAATGTGTAGTCATGGCTTATTTACAATACTGATCATAAATACAAGATGATACACTTCAATAAAGCCTGTGTAGAGAAAGTACACCTGCAACAGAACCAGTGTAACTAAATGTAACAATTATGTAGTATAAATTCACTTTTAAAAGTACTATCTGTACACAACCTAAGAAATCTTAATGAGTAACAAACTCTAGTTCTGTTAATTGAAGATATGATCTCCATAATTCAGACATTTTTTATTGAATATGCAATAAAAAACAAAAAAGATATCATTTCATGTTTATAAAGAATATGACAATAAATATTTGTCTACTGTAAAAATATAAGAAACAAATGGTTCAGACTAAGTAAGATACAGAGAATCTATATTTTATAGAGAATGCCAGAAGTCAGGCTCACACTTGTGTCAGTATGGCTTACTCATCTTTGAACGACAAAGCAAATGGTAACACTACCTGTTACTACAGTCTCTTTTAATCTCATTAAAGAAAATTAAAAGTTGAAACTGCTTTTCCTCCAGAATCAGCTTCCAATCTTCATAATTTTGAATTTTTCCTTTAATTGGTTTGATTTTAAATGTTAATTTTCCTACAAATTCCTAACACCTAAAAACTTATCTTTCAAATACATAATTCTCATGCAAAGGTCTAGGATCTTTTCTCCATACTCCTGTTGTTAAATAAGACAGTGCTTTAGGACTGAAATCTACCCTTTGTTATCTCACCTGGTTTGAAGATGAGCGGTGTTATATAATCAAGGGGAACAAACTATAAAGTTGCTGCTACTTTTCTCAAGGTCTGGTTATGGTACTAACGGCTGAAGCCAGGGCTCTCTGCATGCTATGTATACACTGTACTGCTAAGCCACCCCCCAATGACCGAATCACTGATTTTTCATTTGCTTAGAGAACACGATGACCTGTCTTTGCTTTCAAACTGTCCCAACACTCTTCTCTCAGTCTTAAAAAAAAAATACACCACCACACATATTTTTATCATAGCCCTAAAAGCGGTATTATTTTTAAACTCACATCTCTAATATACATATACTTATAAACTATTTACTACATTATATTATACTTAAAATATGAAAGAATAGTTGAAGTAAAATAGTTATTTAAATTTCTGATTTATTTCAAAAATTCTATTTTTACCAAAAAGTTATTAACACTTAAGTATGAGTTATGGACTGAGAAATTTTTTTTTGTAAACCATGCGGAATTAATATGGAGGTTCCTCAAAAATCTAAGATTAGAAGTTCCATTTGATCAAACTATTACCCTGCTGGGTATCTTCCCAAAAGAATTAAAAGTATCATACTACAGCAATATATGTGCACCCATGGTTATAGTGACACAGTTTATAATAGCTAAATCTTAGAAATAGCCCAAATGCCCATTAACTGGTACTACATAAAGAAAACTTGAGTTTTCATACAAAATAGAGTACTACTCAGCCATAAAGAACTATAAACTAGAGATGTTAATAGCTTAATGAATGTTCTTTGAGGCCATACCCATAGGTGAAATAAATTGCATACACATGTGTAAATACTAAATTGTTTTTCTGGCATAAGAAACTCAAAGTGTAAATGAAGACCAAAATGTATAACAGATAATGTGAAATAATAAAAAAAATAGTTCAAGGGGAAGGAGAACTAGATGTGGGGAGGATGAGAAAATGGAAACAAAGCATTTGTAAATAGGGATGGGTGAAAGGTAGAAGCAGGTAAAGACAATGAGAAAAAACATGATCCAAGATATATCGTGTACAGGTACAAATTTCCAGTGATAAATGTGAATATTACAGAGGGAGTACTTTTGAAGAAGCACAACTCCTATATGGTCCCCACACAAGAGGCACCATTCCTTCTAACAGAACACTCTCTTCCACCAACCAGTTCTGGTTTCGATAGCCTTATTTTAAAAACTCTATCTGCATATTCCCCAATTTGCTACCCTTAGTCCTTAATCTACTTAAATGGAACCAAACTGGGTACTAATCCAGAGTAATCATTCCATTCCTTTATTTTTGGAAAGACCATTCCTTATTTCAAACCCTTCCTTCACTGCTTCATCCTGTTTTGTGAGAACTTATCTTGAAATACTTATCATCCTCACGTACATTGCATCAGGGAGTTGATCATAAGCTCTGAAGCAGGATTGGACACTTGACTCAATGTAGCCAAAGTACTTGGACCAGAAAGTTTTTTTGCCACGTTTGATATATTCAACTTTCTCTGGGATCTCTGACAACATAAACCTCAAGCAGGCTACGGCCATCAGGTGGGAAACTACGTGAAAATTCAATCTATGTAAAAGAAAACAGAACTAAGAAACATTTGCCTAATAAACTTTATAAATCACAAATGGAAAGAAAACTTCCTATTATTTATATCTCCCGTATAATGGACCTTGCTTCAACTAATGACTATAAGCATTTTAGGTTAAATAGTCTTTTATAAGATTATGTAGAAAGGAGATCATAATTTTATAATCAAGATCCTGAGGAGGAAATACGTTCCACAATATCACAAACAGACTTACTAAGTTTATCCTACTGTAGCGTAGTACCTACCAGTATTAGCAAATTCACAACCATAAAACAATGTAAAAAGGATATTCAAACAAATACACACAGTACATAAAAAAATGGATTCTACTAGTTTAATCACTCTACTATAAACTCTACTAATGTGTAGTTATGCATCACTTAACAACAAAGACACATTCTAAGAAGTACAATAGGAAAGTTTGTCATTACACAATTATACGGTGTATCTCCACAAATCTGAATGGTCTAAATCAATCACTCTACATGGCTTTTTATTTAACTGAAAAACAGAAAACAAGAGACAGATAGATGAGGCTGCTAGCAGCATAATACAGCATAATGTTTGTTTGGTTTTTTTAAAGTTTTTTGAGAAAGGGTCTCATTGTGTAGTTCAGACTGGCCCTAAACTCACTTTGTAGCCCAGTCTGGCCTTGAACTCTTGCAATCCTCTTGCTTCTGCCTCCAGAGTGCTGGGATTATAGGCATGAGCTACCACGCCTGGCACTGTGGTATGTGGTACAGGGAAAGAACTCAGGATGTTGAGTTTGCCAGGCAGACACTGGAACCATTGAGCTAAATCCCTGGGCCTACAGTACATTTTTTAACAAGTAAAATTAGTTCACTATAAAATAATGACTGAAAATATAAAACAGTAAGCACATAAACCAGTAACTTATTTATTAACAATATCAAGCATTATATTCTATATAAAACTGTGTAATACTTTCACACACCAGTAGTGTGATAGGAGTTAAATACTCCTAAATACCATCATACTTGTGAACACTGAGTTATTTATGGCACTATAATGTTACAAATATCACTAAGGAACACAAATGTTTGAGTTCTGTTGTAATCTCTTGGGATCGCTTAACATACACTATTCACCCATGACCTATATGCTATTCAACCCTGCTAAAATGTCATTATTCAGTGCATATCTGCAAGTACTAACCAGCTACAAGAGGAAATGGACCAACAAATTCAATCAGATTAAAACAATGTTTTCAAAGAATTAAGTTAATCATCTAAACAGCTAGTATACAATTGGGTAATCTCCCCCAGTTCCCCAAAAAGCACTTCCAAAGGCTCCTCTACCTATCCAAGATCCTTAGCCACACTAGTATCTTCTCTGACCTTCAGTAGTATTGGGAATACTAAATGTATCTATTACAAGGGATAAATCAAGAGATATTCTCTACTGTGTTATATAAATTACAATGGCAGTTAAACACTAAATTAGTTGCCCTAAAAGCTGCTATCCTGAAAATGTTCTCTAAAATCAAATTATCTCTAACAAGCCAAGAATGGTAGTGGATGCCTACAATTCCAGGGCTCTAGGAAGCTAAGGCAAGGACCCATCCTGGGCAACTTAGTGAGATCCTATCTCAAAATAAAAAATAAAAAGTTAATAACACAGCTCAGTGAGAAGCTTGGATTCAACCCCCAGGGCCATTAAAACAAAACAAAATCTGCAACAGAAAGTCATAAAAAAAAGAAAAAACAGGTTGTCATTAACACTGCTGGGAGTAATCACTATTTAATTTTTTGCAGGTTAATTAAACATGGTTATTTTTCTTTTCTCCACTAAATACAAGAATGCTCCCTATATGCTAGTTCCCAAAGGCATGGGTTTTTCAGTAATCCTACCACACCTTATGGAAAAAGGGATTCATTCAGGCTGGTTTAATAGCAACTCTTCTGGCACATACTGTACTTTCTGTTAAATCAGTTAAGTCTAGAAATGCACATACAGCTATTAACAGACAGATGAAAATATACAGGTTCCTTATTTTGAAAAAAATCCAACTGTTGGAAAATAATGACCACAAACTTTCCTAAAACAGTTACAAGTCAGTATTGTTTGCGACCTTATTTGGCAGGGATAGGGACAGGAAACAGCAACTTAAAATGTTGGCCACTGAATTAACTAAAGCACTCTTCTTGCCAAAAATTATTCAAAGTTTTGATTTTTAAGGGACACTCATGAGTGAATACACAAACTCTACAAATAAAGAAAATGAGAGAGAAAAACACTGATGGTAATTTAGGAGCTGAAAAGTAACACAAACAGAAAATGTTAAAGGCAGAGAATGTAATTCCAAAATGAAAATCACAGAAACCTTTAATCACCCTACTAATTCTACCACATCTCCTCTAACCACTTATCTATATTTGTGGGTATAACTCGCAGGACTTGTTCACCTTTGACAGCTGGATCCTTGGACCCAGTAGAGACTGGAGTGCTTGCAAACTAGGAAGAGGTCATTTTGGCCTCCATTTGGCTTTATAATCAGTCAGACAGACTCTTTTAAAATGAGCAGTGTCAGAAACTTATAGCAAAATCTGCATTACATTAAACCTGTAATAAGTCCCCTGACAATGGAACCTTATCTTTTTTTTTAGGTTTTTTGAGACAGGGTCTCGCTTTTGTGGTTCAGGCTGGCCCTGAGCTCAGCCTCAAACTCTCATCACAGCAATCCTCCTGCCTCTGCCTCCCGAGTGCTGGGATTACAGGCGTGAGCCACCATGCCCGGCACTGTGGTATGTGGTTCTGGTTGCTGCTGGGCATGAGTCTCCATGCCCAGTATGGTATGTGGTTACTGGGGAATCAAAGCCGGGTCCTTGCGCTTGCAAGACAGGCGCCGGAACCACTGAGCTAACTCCCTGGCCCTGGAACCTTATCTTAAGGAAGGTATATATTAGCAAACTCAGAAGACAAAGACCTCAGCCTCCTAAACTTTCTTTCCCTAGTTCTTTGTTCTATAGCCTCACTGGCCTGAAAGTCCCTTAGAAGGGCTCCTAGCTTTGTCTAGACCCTTCCCCCCTTCATGTGAGTCACTCCCTTTTCCCCCTTAAAAAACAGTACCAGCTGGGTGCGCTGGCCAAAGGCAATAGTCCCAGCAGTCCATGAAGCTGAAGCAGGAGAATAACAAATCTAAGCCCAGTCTGTTAATTTAGGGAGACTCAGAATTTTAAAAGGGCTAAGGATATGGCTCAGTGTAAAGGCTCTGGGTCCCAACTCCAGCAGACAAAAAGCTAAAACAAACAAATGACACTAGTATTGCTGAGTGGCAATTTACTGAGAACACACTACTATTGGCCACCAGTGATACTGACACCATATTAAATTTGAAACAACAATAATAAATTATAAAGCCTTAGAGGTCACTTCACATAGTTTTGAATCTCAGATGGTATTTTTACTTGTTCTGGGACTATCTGCAAAAAATAAAAGGCTGAACATAAACGAAAATACTGAAAAATTCAGAGAAGACAGAAATATTTAGAAGAAAATGGGTTCCTCTGAGATTTTTAGTCTCTTTTCTGCTTTTGTAACAGACACCACGCCAGAAGGAGACAAGTAGACAAGTCTAAGAGAAAGAGGCCAGGGTGGATCAGGCAAACCAATGAAACCAACAGCAAGTATATTAATTCATTCAGGAGGATCCTTAACTACATAAGGCTCTACCTCTGAGCACTAACACAATGACAAATTTCAAGGAAGTACTAAAGATTTAGTGCAACTGAAGTCACACATTAGCTTTGCAGTTAAACTGAGTAAGGGTACTAATCATAGACAATTAATGATATTTGAGAAACTGGGATTTTCTCAGCCCTACAATTCAAACTAGACCTCTGACAAACAGGTAACTCTAAATACATTATTACATTCTATGAATGATCATCTTAACTACTATAAGTAGAGAACAGAATTCTTTTTTATCTTTATTGGTACATTAAATATACACATCATGATTGCACTCCATAATGGGGATTTGTACCAGTATAAGACACAACTTAATTCTCATTTTTTCCCATAGCCCTACCCACCCTACCACCCCCCCATATACATAAAATTTGTTTCCTTACTTTTTTGTTACAATCTCAACATTGTCCCCTTTCACCTTATTT
>PVIR01042795.1:0-12058 GCA_004026965.1 Petromus typicus | reverse complement strand
CCAGTGTCTAGTACCAGGAAGGACCTCGTCTATCCAAATCTGTACCTCTGGATCTTTCCCAATCTTGGAGTTCTCATCTGCAGTTCCCGTTGTCATCATCTTCGTGTACCCCCAAACAAAATAAACTCTATACCAGTAATATAACACTTCATCTTGATCTAGCATTAAATTTCATACATTCTCTTAATCTTTTTTTTTTTTTGAGACAGGTCTCACTTGGTAGTTCAGGCTGGCCCTGAACTCAGCCTCCAACTCACATCACAGCAATCCTCCTGCCTCTGCCCCCCGAGTGCTGAGATTACAGGTGTGAGCCACCACGCCTGGCACTGTGGTATGTGGTACTGATTGCTGCTGGGCATGAGTCTCTACACCCAGTATTATGTGGTTACCCGGGGATCGAACCCCTGCCCTCGTGTTTGCAAGACAGGCGCCGGAACCACTGAGCTAAATCCCAGCCCCGTTCTCTTAATCTTTAAATGATAGCAGGGAGAAGAAACAAGCAAAGCAAGGATTCTTCTAGAAATCAGGTAGGTTCTTCAGCAGGTCCTAGATTTTCTTGTAAGAGGAGGTAGTTCTGTCCAAAGACATCTAAACAACCTTTCTTGAGATTCCTTTGTCATATGGAACCCTATCATTTACAAGCTATTTTCAAATTAGATAACCTTCCTATTGCAACAGCACTAAAGATTGCCTCTCTGGCTTTCTAGACCTCTTAACAAAATAATCAGTACTGTTTCAACCCTGGAACTGACTCAAACGGAAATGCCTTCTCTTTAGCTGCCCAGGCAAAGGGAGTAGTCTGTGAACAAGGTAGTTCGCAGGGTTAAAGAAGTGACCTTGAAGGACCAGGTGGAGTAACAGAGGTGGAACTGGAGGCGGGGGAAGGCAAGGCCAGCAAGGTGAGGAGAAATAAGAGATGAGATAGCCAGTAAGTGAACTTGACCTACTTTCGCTGGCGAGATAAAACAGGCTCTGCTTCTTGCAGGAGAAGCATGAATAACCAGTACCCTCTGTGGCTTGAATGTTGAGTTTCTGGCCACAGAAAGTGACCAGGCTTGCTTGTGAGGGCTTTTTGAGAGCCGAATCTCTTTGGGACTGAATATGTTCTTATCTCTACGCAACTGAACTGCTGTACTTGCAAGTGTTTGAACCCATCAATTTCTAAGTTGGGGAATCCACTGAAACTATTTTCTCATTTTCTGTAATCATTTCCTGTGTGGAGAGCCAACATTTCTTAATTAAGCCAACCTCACAGCAAAAATATGTTTTGAAGAAATCTGCAATTATGATACACAGGTATAATTTTCTTTTTCTCTTTTCTTTTCTTTTTTCTTTTTTTTGAGACAGGATCTCACTTTGTAGTTCAGGTTGGCTCTGAGCTCAGCCTTGAACTCACAGCAATCCTCCTGACTCTGCCTCCCAAGCACTGAGATTACAGGGATGAGCCACCACACTTGGTACTGTGGTATGTGGTTCTGACTGCTGGTGTGCATGAGTCTCCACACCCCGCATTGTTGTATGTGGTTACCGGGGATCGAACCTGGGCCCTTGTACTTGCAAGGCAGGAGCCGGAACCACTGAGCTAAATCTCCAGCCCCACAGGTATAAATTTCTTCTTACTGTTTCCTGAACTATAGCAGGCACTTATATAGCATGAAGACTGCTTTATAATCGAGGTGACTTACAGTATACAAGAGGATATGTAGAGCTTATATACAAATATTGTACCATTTTATATAATACATTTATGGATTCTTGGATTTTGGTATATAGGGATCTTGGAACCAAACTCTCAAAGATGCTAGCTATTGCCTATCAACTACAGGTGTTTCAACCCATTTTTACTTAAACAGAATTTGACATTCATAAAACAGTGATGTTCCTTTACAGTCTCTGACGAGAGCACACAAAAATCCTCCTTTGTATTTAAGTCCCAAAGGAATACAATATAACTTAAAAATAGTCACCGCATTCTGTGGAGGTGCTGAGCACTGGAAATATCCATTGATCTTATTTTAGTAACATCACATGTGCGCAGCTGAACAGCAGACCAGCACAGCAAGGGGCTTAAGAAGCCAAGGACGTCACCGGACCTCAGGTCCTGCCTGAGCAAGTGGGTGTGAAGGGCTGGCAGAGAAGCACATATTTAGCTGACTAGGAAGGAAACAATCCAATACTTAAACAACAACAAAATCATAGGGCTGAATTCAGCCAGATCTGCAAGTCCGAATCTCCTCCGAGAGAGGAACACAAATAAAAGATGTCTGACTGAGGGTCACTGCTGTTATCTTCAATCTGCCTCCTGCTTTCCTGTATTTTGTAGCCTGTGAATTTACCTTGTATATATTTTACTTGTGCTGTTAAATCTATTTCCAGTTGTTTAAACTAGCAAGGTATAGATTCACTGAGAAAGCAGTAATTTCGTTAAGGAGCAAGGTCAGTTACAGGGCAAGAACATCACTGTTGACATCTTGTTTAATCTGTAATAAAACTGGTTCTCAGTCTCAAATCCATCAGGGACCAGACACAGATATCTTTAATATTTCTGCAACCAATGTTTTAATATTTCAGTTACATTTTTACATGCAAGTTTGCTAGTCTAGCCTATATGCAATGCTGTCAAAGGAAAAGGTATAATTTATTTTCCAAATAATTACCCAGTTGCACAAGCACCATTTGTTCAAGAATTTGTTTTTCTTTCTCTTTGAAGCGTCACTTTCACCTTATTATGAATATAATTTTGGTTCACTTCAGGGTTCTGGTTTGTTCCATTAATCTCTCTGGTGCAAAGTACACATTTTAACTATGTACCACTTTTTTGGGGGGATGGAGATGGTGGGTATTTCGAGACAGGGTCTTGCCATGAAGTTCAGGCTGGCTTCAAACACCTGGCAATCCTGCTTCAGCCACCTAAGCTCTCGGATTCCAAGTATGTACCACCTTGCCCAGCATGGATCATTTTTAAATCAACCCCTGCAACTGTAAAAACTACTTGGCAACATGACAGTGGCTACAGTGACTGAAAGAAGACAGACCTCAAAGGCCCCCGGGTGGTGGTGTTCATCTGTAATCCCAGCACTCAGGATGCTGAGGCAGGAAGATCACAAATTCAAGGCCAGCCTGAACTACAGAGTTTGAGGCCGACCAAGGCTACACACTGCAGTGAGCCCCTGCCTCAAAAATCAAACCAGGGCAAAAAAGACACTGAAACGAGGGAACCCAGAGACTCCAGGTTTATGATAATCTCACCAGGAGACTGCAAGAACCTGTTAACATGATGGGGCTGGCATACAAGGGGGTTGGGAGGGCGTCACATATTGAGTCGCAGAAGCCATGAAAAAGCAAACACCAATTTGAAGCTTCACACATCGGTGGTAACAGGAATATTCTTTAGTTTAATAAACATTGACCGGCAAGTATGCCAGATGTTTCTCTGGTCATCCAGAAAAGAGTGAAGGACAAATTCAGGCCCTGGGCTCGAGGAATGTGTCAAGCAGAGGGCAGGAATGAAACCAACCAGGGGAGGTGCTTTCTGCCAAGGGAAGTGTTGAGACAACATCGGACAAGGTGATGGGAAGGTGACTCGGACCTCAGGAGGCGGCGACTGTTTTAGCAAGGCTCCCAGCACCTGTTATGTAAGCGTGGGGGAGGCGCAGTGTAGGCAGAAGCAGGAAAAGAACAACATCTAGATGGAGCCCGGGAGGGTGACTCTGTCTCCCTGCCATCTCCGACCCCACAGCCGACTACCTTGGGTAACACGGCGATGCGTGTCTCCTAAAACACAGCAGTCACAGCCCAGAAAGGCCGGAGCTGAAGCTCAGCTGTCACCAAGACCCACGCGCTTAAGCCCTTGGGAGATTCTTTTTTCCCCAACATACTATACAGATGGCAACACCTGAGAGTAGGTTTCAGGGAGGAATGAATGAAGAGATACACAAACACCCAGCTAGGGTGGAGCTGGTATTCCATCAACACATTTACCTTCTGAACAGCTTCACTGCCAGACTAGGAAATGAGACCTGGAGACACACTGCATTAGGTTCAAAGGGCCAGAGGGTCTCCTCTTCCCCGGGTCTAACTGAAAATTTTGTTCTGACATTCTCACGGTGGGAAAGAACAGACATCTACTCAGAGGCACGCTTTGAATTCTGCATTTGGATCTTTTAGGATTTTGCCTCCTCTAAATTTGTTTTTAAACTTTTTTTTTTTGTATCCATACATGTTAGATATACATCATGATCACATTCCTCACAGGGAATTTGTACTTGTAGATGATATATCTTACTGCTGCTTCTTTTTTTTTTTTTCCATTTCCCTTCCTCCCTTTCAATCTCTCCTTATGTATAAAAGCTTTGTTTCTATATTTTCCCTTAAGTTCTCGCTCTCTGTTCTGACTGGGAACTTGTCCTGGCCTAGAGTTACACAGGAAGACACTATCCTGGTGACACTGGACAGCAGCAGACAAAGCCACAACTTCCATGTTGCCACCAGTACCATTCTCTGTGCGCACTGTTGCTAGGCTACGATGCTCAGCAGGTCAGGTACATGAGACACATTCTGAGTCACCACTAACGCTATGAGTTTAAAGATTTATCCTTGACGTCATCAAGGAGCACCTGAACAGCTCTTAGGTTACAAAGAGTTGCCATCTCTAGACAGTTCCAAATGATGCATTTTATTTAAAACACTTTCAACACGGTATATGTTCCACGTATGCTTTTTCAAAGAAATATAGGCTGAAATATTTGTTATTACTGGAAGGAATAATGCGCTCTATTGTAATTAAGTTCCTCATCATCTGCAAGGCAGCTATGTCCAGTCACAGGATGGCTCAGGGGTAGATTGCTTGCCTATCTTATACATGGCAATGGTTTCCACCCTTAGTACTAACTACAAAGAAATAAAATTCCACTGTTGTATACTTTATATTTTAATCGAATTGGTAAGTGTTTCTCAGTACATATTTGGAATATAGTCCTTAGAGTTAAGTTTCTACGACCTGGTGGTACAGTTATCCAGCACACAAAGCCTTGGGTTCCACCCAAGGGGAAAAGGGGAAAAAATCTGCAAACACAAATGTGCTTGTCTAGGAGTCGCTCCGGCAGCCTCCACATGTGACACAAAAGGGATAGTGTACTCCACTGAGGAGGAGGTCAAGCTTGCTTTCTTTTTTCTTCCTGCTTCCTATATTTAAGGAAGTCATTAAAAAAAAAGGAATCCAGTGCAGCAAAAAATAAGAAGTCTTTCCCTCAAAAAGGCTTGGGGAACTAAAGAATACAGTGTTTGTGCTACAGGGGACATACATGAGGTGACCCCAAAGTCTAAGGAGGCCCAGAGGGTAACAAAGGTTGAGAAGTTGAAGGTGATAATGGTATCAACCCTCATGAGAACTGTCCTCATGACGTCCTACGCTTCGAAAATATACTCTGAGGGACACAGAAGAAACAGCATCAACTCTGCAGCTTAATCTCAAATGGTTGGAAAAAAGATGGAAAGTGTATGATAGTTTTTAATATTCTTGCAAATCTCTTGTAGGTTGGAAATCATTTCAAAATGAAACCAGAGTTGAAAGCTTGAGAGAAATAAGATATTTTCACAACCTCACAAAGTCACTGTACTGATTAATTCTTTATTTGAGAGGGGGGAAACCTTTCCTAGTGAAGAAAGATCTCGGTCACCGTCTGCTAACGGAATTAATTTCAGAAAAAAAAAAAAGCCAGTATTTCAAGATTTAAGAAAAAGAGATGAGAAGTGATGAGATATACACCTTGGACCGAGGTGAAAACAGAGAGCCACGAACTTTGTCAGTGTTCCTGGAACGTACCTTTCCCAGAATGCTGATCGCACAGGCCATACCAACTTGCCCAACCCCCACGACTGTGATCTTGTTGTTCGGCGAGCCTGCCTCTTCCTCCGCGACCGGTGCAATGAGTTTTTCCTTGAGGCTTGCCATCTTCCACTGCAAGAAAAGGACGAGAATGCTACAGAGCGCCACACACAAAACTGGAAATCATTGTGGATGTCACTGTTCCAATTCTGAACTGCAGTTACCATGAAACTCATACCGTCTAGGACTCAGAATATACTTCAAGGAAACACAGGACCCACTGAAAAAAATGAAGAGAAAAACCTCCCCGAAGCCCCTTAAAAACTAAAAACTTAAATTTCATATAAAACATGGCACAGGGGACTGAATGTGCTTAGTAAATTCATGATGACAATAAGATGGCAATGAATAAAGTTTGTGCAGAATCTATAAAAATACTACTCTAAATTCCTTTCGCCTGACTTGGAAACTTTTTACAAGGTAGGCAGCAACTTAACATACTTTCTTTTTGGGGGAGTCACCTCAAGGGAATCAAACTTTGAATCGCTTCCTTTCCAAAGTGACACAAAACAATTTTTCTTGAAAATACAAACCTGCTGTAAAAGACTTTTTACAACATCTAATTTCATCTATGCCATCAGATTAACGTTGAAAGGACTGAAAAAAAAAAAAAAAAAAAAACTGATATACGGCCCGGGATTTAGCTCGGTGGTTCCAGCGCCTGTCTTGCAAGTGAAAGGACCCGGGTTCGATCCCCGTTAATCACATACCATACTGGGCGTGGAGACACGCCGAGCAGCAATCAGCACCACATACCACAGTGCCGGGCGTGGTGGCTCACGCCTGTCATCCCAGCACTCGGGAGGCAGAGGCAGAAGGATTGCTGTGATGGGAGTTTGAGGCTGAGCTCAGGGCCAGCTTGAACCACAAAGCAAGACCCTGTCTCAACCCCCCCCCCATTGAAATAAACATGAATTCTACGGTAAGACATTGTATTGCCTTCCCAACAAACAGGGCCGTAAATGAGTCCTTTTCTCCACTACGACTAGGTCCTTACACCAAACTATATCCCTAGCCCTTTTTATTTTGACCCAGGATCTCTCTAAATTATTAAACGGCCAGGACTGGACTCAAACCTTAGATCCTCTTGCCTCATCTCCCACAGTCCTGGGACTACAGGATTTTGTACAGTGTTTTTTTGGTTTTGATGCTAGACAGGGGCGGTACTTGTTTCCAACTAAGCCAATTTTAGTTTTGCTTCCGACCTGCAGTAGACTAAGGAACAATAACGGGCCTAGTAACTGTCCGTGTAAGAGTCAGGAAGGCTCTCAGTTGGAATAAAGCAGCTGAAACGGGACACAGCCACGTAACATTTTCCCAAGTCACTAAGAGGCCAACTGAGAAGAGATTGTGATGCTGATCCTATTTACATTTCTCCACGGGATACGACACAGAAAAGATGCATTGTCATCAAAGGGCGCCCACAGGCGGGTAACCTTAAAATGAATTCAAACGAGCCCTGCATTTTGAGCAGAATCAGATAAATGCTTCCTCTCTTCTCGTTGAACTCAGTAACAAATGCACAAACCCTCCCCCTCCCCAAATTGACTTTCGTTCATTGGTTTAAGATCTTCCAACACAGGCAGGGATCCAGTAGAAAACAAAAACCCGGAAATGGTTGCTATTTTCAATACAGATTAATTTTTCTAAAACATCTTTTACATTAGTTTGGGGAACTTGAGAAACTAGAATGGAGAGAGGGTCCTGCTAGTTAGTGTACATCCTTGCAGATGATTGTAGAAAAAAAAATAGTGCTCTTAAAATTTTTCCTTGCACTATATTCGATCCTGTGACAACTCAGGGTTGGCTGGAAGGAAGATGAATCCTATTAAACAGTACAAAAACAACCCAGCACTGTTGGGATAGTACATCTGCCATCCCCCTGGATACAAGTAAACTGAGCATATTGGTCGGTACACGGCCGGAACCCCAGCACTCTGGGAGGCTGAGGCAGGAGGATGGGAAGTTCAAGGCTAACGTGGATAATCTGGTGACTTACCAAGATCCTTATCCCATAATAATAAAGAATGCATTAGCTCAGTGTGGAGGCCTGGGACCAACCCCCCACATTACAAGGCCTCCGCTGCTCCTCCGCCACTAGCCGGGGCCTGCAGCTGCAAGCAAGGTTGGAGGCCCACGAACAAGGAGCGAGCCACCTCTCCCCGGGCGCAGGCGAGAAAAACAGTCACGAGGGCGGCAGCGACGCAGATCTCCTCGGACCAGGCTTACGGGGACAGCCTGGGCCTTTCGGGGAGCACCCGGGAACCGCCGAGCGAGCGAAGCGGCTAAGCATCCGGGGCCACTGCGCCGAGCAGCCGCGAACCCGCGGGGACTGGAGCCTCCGCCCCCAGCCCGGAGCCCTGGGGCGCATCCGCTGGGGTCACCCCGCGACCCGGCTCCGGACCTCCCGGGCTCGCCTCCCCCGGGCCCGCGCGCTCCCCGGCTGCACGGCCAGGCGCCGGCCGGGGCGTAGGAGAGCCTGGTCCTGGGTGCGAATCCAGCACGTCCTGGCGGATCGGCCCTGCGGAGCAACCGCGGCCGCTGCTCCCGCCTTGGGCAGCCCGATCCCGGGCCCCCGGGGATGCTCTGGCCGAGTCCGTCCCGGAGCCAGGATTCCGACCTACCCGGCGAGAGGAGGCGAGAGAGAGAGAGAGGGAGAGAGCAGGCCCGAGGTGCGGCGTCTGCGCCCGAGTGCTCGGCCGAGCCCCGCGGCGCGGAGCAGCCCGCCGGCCCCACCTCCGGCCTCCGCGGCTCGCTATTGTGATTGGAAACCGGGCGCCGCCGGCCCCTCCCCCGGCCCGAGCAATCGCCTCCAAGGACGCAGCTCGTCCGCGGCCCTCGCGGCTGCTGGCGACAGGTCAAGGTCACCTCCGGCCCTGGGCCCCGCCGCCCCCGCCGGGCCGCGCCGCAGCCCCCCGGACGTGCGCGCTCCTCCCGGCTGCATTTAGTCCAAACAAAGGCGCCTCCCGCTCGCGTCCCTGGTCCGCTGGGAATGATGCCGAAGGCAAGTGAATGCCACTGTCACCGTTTCTGAATCCCCGTAAAGAGACAACTTTTATTTTGAGCCTTAATCCAGCTTCATTCACTCAGGCCTGGTCGCAGCACTCGCCAGGCTTCTGGGTTTCCAGGGCAGCCCTGGCCCTTCGGGGAGGTGCCTGGGCACCGAGTGGCATCGGTTTCTCAGCAGCTCTAGCGGCTGTTGGCCTTGGCCTCGGCCTCTCAGCCTCCAGTCCAGCATCAGAGAAGGGAAGACGAAGCAACTGCGGCTCAGAAGAGCCAACTGGAGCTGTGTTTTCGGATAATTAAGTGGCCTGGAAATACAGCAAGCTGACAGCTCCCTGTGTGTGAAAGGGGATTTCTTTCTGGCCAATCACACTTTTGTAAATGCCATGAATTGTATCGTTCCTTCTCAGTACCAAGCACTGAAGCTGCGCACAGGAATCTAGCGCCACGCTGCCTAAGATGTTTGGGGGTGGGGGGAGTCCTCCAGTTACAACACAAGGTGATAAATGAGAAGAAAGACTTGGTTAAAGTAAACATTAGGAAGACAGGTGTCTTGACCTGACAGGGTGGTGTAAGCCTGTAACCCCAGCACTCGGAGAGACAGGCAGGAGGATGACACCCTGCAGTTCAGTGACACACTGTCTTAAAAGAAAAGAAAAGGGCGAGATACAGAGCTCACTGCAGAGGCCTTGGGTTCAATTCCCCGCACCGCGAAAGAAGGAAACGGAAGAGAAGCAGAAGAAAAAAGGAAGGAAGGACGGGTGGAAGGGTGTCTTTCGAGGAACTAATAAGACTGAAATTCTCCCACCATTTCTCGGGTGACAGCACCCAGGTAGAATGAACTCTTAACGAATTCTGAGGATTTAGTCCGGTTACAAATAGAAAGATAACAGAAAGAAAGAGTTTAGGGAATGCCCCAAAAGTGTGATTACATTAATTCCGAATCCATGTTGGAAGCAAGGGGGTGGGGGAGGGGCTGAGGCGTCCATTTCCTTCTTGAACCAAATTCTCATTCTTCTTTACAAAGTGTTCTAATTTGACTGAGCAAAGTGAATTCTCAGGTCTACGCCTCTGCATGCCAGAAGAGCATACAGTACCTCACGAAAACATTACTGAGAATTGTATCCCTGGCCTTTTCTTTTCCTTAAATATATGGGCGGAAGGACAATTTTACATCCAAAGATTCAGACGATATATTCAAAAGATACATTCCTCATGCCACTCTATAAGAAATCACTAGGGTGGTCGGGGATTTAGTTCAGTGGTGCCGGCGCCTGTTTTACAAGCGCAAGGTGCCAAATTCGATTCCCCGGCAACCACATACAATACTGGGTGTGGAGACTCACGCCCAGCAGCAACCAGTACCACATACCACACAGCCGGGCGTGGTGGCTCACGCCTGTAATCCCAGCACTCGGGAGGCAGAGGCAGGAGGATTGCTGTGATGTGGGTTTGAGGCTGAGCTCAGGGCCAGCCTGAACCACAACGCCAGACCCTGTCTCAAAAAAAAAAAAAAAAAAAAAACCACTAGGAAGCAATTTTTCCATTCATTGAAAAATGAGAAAGATTAGGGAACCAAGAAATGGGAAAGTTGGGGTATAAAGATATGAAAAGTTTTAACAGATGAAAGGATAACACAAATACATATATACATAGTATATATAATTATATATTATACATATTATATATTACAATATTATATGACATATATTCTATATTATTGCATATTATATAGAATAATTAGATATTATTTTATTTCATTATATGTTATACATTATATGATGCTACTATAATATATATGTATATTATTTAGCCACAAATAAAAATGAAATTATATCTGTGCAGGAAAATGAGTGGAACTGGACATCATCCTGTTATGCAAGTAAGAGTCAGAAAAACAAGTACCACGTCATTTTTCTTTTCTTTTTGAGACAGTTTCTCACTTTGTGCTTCGGGCTGTCTCTGAGCGCAGCCTCCAACTCCCATCACAGCAATCCTCCTGCCTCTGCCTCCCGAGTGCTGGGATGACAGGCATGAGCCACCACGCCCGGCTCTGTGGTGTGTGGGACTGGTTGCTGCTGGGTGTGAGTCTCCACAGCCAGTATTGTATGTGGTGACCGGGGATCGAACCCGGGTCCTTGCGTTTGCAAGACAGGCGCTGGAACCACTGAGCTAACTCCCCGGCCCCTCATGTCATTTTTCCTATATGTGGAAAGTAAAGACCAACCAACCCCTCCCCCCCAAAAAAGTGATGACTTGAGAAACGAAGAATAAGGAAAGTGATCCTGGGGGAAGAGAGGAGAAAAGAGAAGACAGGAGAGAGCGCCAGGGAGGGTGGATTCAAACAGTACAACACGTGCATGCCTGGGAAGCTCACAGAGATTATATCGATCATTGTTCCGGTCCTACATCCTGAGGCCTTTTATTTCTTATTTTGAGACAGTCTCACTAAGTTTCTAAGTTGTCCATGCCGGGCTGAAACTTGTCATTATCTTGCTTCAGCCTTCTATAGTACTAGAATGATAGGTACACGCCGCTGCACCCGTGGCTCTTTCTTCTTCTGGGGTAGTGCTGGTGTCAAAGGGGATCGAACCCAGGACATCTTACATGCTAATGTATTCCACTAACCATATACTCTTCCACTGTGTTTTCTTTTTTCTTTCTTTTTATACAGTTTTTTCCCCTCATTTCTCAATTATCAGGTATATGTCAAAGTTGAAGTTTCTTGAGGCAGAGGCTCAGGTAGGTCAGGTGTGACTGTAAAGGCACACCTCACCTCTTGTAAACGGAGAACAGCTGACCCTGGCGGACATCTGTAACGACAAAGACAAAATGGAACCAGAGAGAGAAACCAACCGCTGTGAGTAAAGAAGAGAAATGAGAGTTTGATGTCTCCGAAGAAAAAGAATTAGATTGTAACTGTCTAACCATTCACTGGATAGGTGTTTTCCTGGCTTTGGGGTGTTGGAGTCTGTAGGGTTAATTTTTAGGTTCTTTCTGTCCCCAAGAAAGAATTGAACAAAATAAACATAAATGGTGGGTGTTTCACGCTTATTAAAAGTAAGAAAAAACAGCCTCTGCAGAGCCATTTTAGGCCAAATAAAATGGGGAGGCAGGAGCGGGGAAAAATGCACCCTAAACAGTAGAACGGATTACTAAGAAGAGACA
>PVIR01042794.1:0-12058 GCA_004026965.1 Petromus typicus | reverse complement strand
TTTTTTTTTTTTGAGACAGGGTCTCGCTTTTGTGGTTTAGGCTGGCCCTGAGCTCAGCCTCAAACTCACATCACAATCCTCCTGCCTCTGCCTCCCGAGTGCTGGGATTACAGGCGTGAGCCACCACACCCGGCACTGTGGTATGTGGTACTGGTTGCTGCTGGGTGTGAGTCTCCACACCCAGTATTGTTATGTGGTTACCAGGGAATCGAACCCAGGCCCTTGCACTTGCAAGACAGGCGCCGGAACCACTGAGCTAACTCCCTGGCCCGGCAAAGATTTTATTTATGTCATGGCTCCTGTGGGTGAAAGTTAAGTCTGATATATGCTCAGCACTGCTACATCTTCCTCAGACTCTGCTTTTCTCAGGGGTTGACTTGTCCATGCAACTAACCAAACTTAATTATGCTTCAAGAGAGCCCAACTCCTCCCCCATCCTCCATTCTCAGTTTCTAGGGAGAATGAGAGCTATTTTGGATCAATACCTTAAACTTAATGTTATGTTATACCCAGATCATTGTCAAAGCCGATCTCAGAGCACCTAGTGCATTTAATTCAATAGTGTTAACAAGGTTCTTAAATCCCCAGAGTGTTTGGTTTTCTTCCCTAGGAACTACTCCTCTGTGCTGGGCTTTCCTTTTCCTATTGCAGTTATCCCTTTTGAAATCTTTCATTTTCTTTTTCTTTATAAACAGGTTCTCCTAACTCCCAGCCATCATCTTTTTTGGGGGGATACCAGGGATTGAACCTAGGACCTTGTACGTATGAGGCAGGCGCCGTGCCACTGAGCTAAATTCTCAGTACCAACCATTATCCTTTCTTGGCCCAAGAAGAAAGTTTCTAAAGTTCATAAGATCCTGAAATTTTAAGACGTACGCAATGCACAATGCCACATCTCTCTTTTCTTTATTCTTTTTTTCTTTTTCAGAGGCGGGTAAAAGGCAAAATGTAGTATCTGCAATTAAATACTCCATGATTCGCAATACTACATAGCTACTAAATAATAGTTTTTATTGGCTCCTTCTTGGGCCCTGAGTTTTATTTGGGGGTTTTAGGGAGTTTAGGAATATCTTTTTTGCTAACTCAGATTACATGATAGTAAATCATCAGCTTTCCTCTTCTTCCTTTTTGTGAAATACATATGAAAACTCATTATCAGTCCTGACAACTCAAATTCTATTTGAGCCTTACAAAATGTGTAGGCATTTAGAACAAATTAAATCAAAATAGGCCTTTAAAAATTAGAGGGCTGTGCCAGGGACATAGCTTAGTGATGCTGCACCTACCTTGTAAGTCCTGAGTTCAGTCCCTGGTACCAAAAACCAAAAAAACATTGGAGGGCTTTGAAAAATAAATTCACTCTGAAATTCTAAATTGTATATATCAGAATAAGACTTTCGGTTCAATACACTGTGAGTTTGAAGTCATATTTCTTAAAATTGGAAATTTACTACCTAAGAATATACTTGTGTTGAGCTTTGAAAAGACTTAACAGGCATATAATAAAAGCCCAGCGTTCTTGGTTATTAAGTAAATATTAAACTTTTAACAAATTTTATTTGGAAATTTGGAAACTGTTCAGTTTGGAACGTTAGTTGAAAAACTATCATTGGAATTTGTGATCTGAAAAAGAAAGTGTATGTTGTTCTGGTTTTTATTTATTTGGCTTTTAGGTGTAGGCCCTTTAGGTGTAATAGTTTTTCTCCAAGTGTGAAATGGGTTGCCTTTTAGGAATCTTTAATTGTTAGTGAAAGATCTCTTTGTGTATCAGGTTTGTGTGTAGAAATAACTTTCTGTTTTTATCATTAGGGAAAAAAATTACACCAGCAAAGTGAATATTGAAGAGAAAGAAAAGGATAATATTCTTCATAATTGATGTCTTTCTAAATTTAAATATTCATGAATTAGAATAATGAAATAAAATATTTTGACCATTAAATAAAACAAAAATTTAATATAATACTGTAGTTATATAACATGTGAACACTTAAATGCATACTACATTTATTATATATTAATATATACTTACAGATAAGTCATTGTTTTGCAGTTAATATTTATGAGGAGTCATGATTTGTTATGTTTTGACTGAAGTAAGTTACTTCCTGTCATTGTAACTTGAAATAAGATTTCAGCTACAGTTATGAAGTGGCTTTAAACTACAGTCTAAATCACCTTTATTGCTGCTACTGTGTTCCAGAAAGTTTAGTTTTAGCTTGAATGACTATAATCTTTTTGTCATTTAATTTACTATAAAGTAATTCGTCTCTTCTACTAGTAGCTTAGCAGGTTTATAGTAAAGATTTTGATTAAGGAGACATCAGTTTGTCTCTTCATCTTTCTGTGTTTATCTATGTCTCTCCAGTTCTTTTTAAGCACATAATACTGGAAAACTTCTTTTATAAAACTTATCTCAGAGATCATGAAATATGTTTTATTCACTTCATAAGTGTTTCCTTTTATAAGATCTAAATATAATCTTGAAATAGCTATAGTGGCACCTATTTTTCTAGCACTGTGGTAGAGTAAGTTAGGAGATTCTCAAGTTCAAGATAAGTCATTACAGATAAGTAATGCAATTCAGCCTATGCAATTTAGCAAGACCCTCCCTTGAAATTAAAAATTTAAAAAGGGACCATGATGTAGTTCAGTAGAAAAGCCCTGGATTCAATTCCCCATGACAAAGAAAAGTAAATTAAAATAAATATAGTCTTAAAGTGAATAGCCTAAAGTTTTCATATTAATTGATGAAACTTATTATGAAGTATTCTTTATATTTTATGCTGTTTCATTAGTAAATTAGTACTGTCATCGTGGGGCTCTGAATTATGACAAAAATTTCAAATTCTATCACAGGTTTTAGAACACCTCCATTTTAAGCTTAGTAAAGTAAAATCACTTACTTAACTTTTTCTAGGGAGCAGTGACTCAGAAATCCATAGATTTTTATCTGTTTATCATGTGCAATCCTTAACCAAGAATATCCTGCTAACAGCATTTCTACACAAGGATTCTCTTTGTCCCTGTAACAGAGCTACATTGCTCTGAATCCGTTGCTTTTTTGTTTTATTTTTGTTTTTCTTTTCTTTTGTTTTTGTTTTTGAGAGAGGGGGTCTTGCTTTTGTAGTTCAGACTGGCCCTGAGGTCAACCTTGAATTCACAGCAATCCTCCTGCCTCTGCCTTCCAATTGCTGAGATTACAAGCATGAACCACCACACCACACCTGGCACTATGGCATGTGGTTCTGATTGCTGATGGGTGTGAGTCTCCATGCCTGGCATCGTTGTATATGGTTATCGGGATCGAACCTAGAACCACTGAACTAAATCCCTGGCCCAGAATCTGTTACTTATCTCTAATTCCTTCCCAATGTCAAAGTTGTCTTCAGAATACAAGGTGCTAGTAATGCTGAGGATGGATAAAATTTGTTCCTTGTAGTTCACAAAGTTGATAGCAAATGAAAAGGATGTGGATTACAGTTTTCAGATCGAAGCCTTTCTGAGAATTAGTCATGTGTGACAGGATGTATAGAATGAAAACTTACTCTGTCTTGCTACATATGTGCTTCCAGTTGAGATGCTTCAAGCAGTTTCTGCTCTTCTTGCGGGTTGAACTTTTTGGCCTTTCCCTTCTCATCTAACCTTGAAGGGTTTTGTCTCTACTAGAGTAATTATAGTACTTCCTGTTAGATGTTCTTACAAACCTGTGGTTAACAATGAAGGAAAATTTTTTTTACTTTTCTAAATACATTTTCTAATTGCTATTTTACTTGAAGTCTCCTTTTGGCTTTCCTTTTGTTTTCATCTAAGGCTATTTGTGATTTCTGTGGTTTTTTTTTTTTCCCCAGTTTAAGATTCTCAATGTGCCTATGTCGTCCCAACTTGCTGCAAATCATTGGAACCAGCAACAGGCAGAACAAGAGGAGAGGATGAGAATGAAAAAGCTCACACTAGACATCAATGAACGGCAAGAACAAGAAGATTATCAAGGTATAAAGTCAGTTGTGAAAGAGGTGGAAATATTTTAGCTTTTTTGAGTTATCAAATTTTTTCTTTTTCACCTTCTCATATTTGTATATTTTCATACTATTTTTTCTCTCTACATTTTTTTCACTCATTTGTAAAATAATGTTTTCGTCACATTTTGGTAACGTCATAATTTATTTAGATTATGTGCTATAAGGTAGATTTGCAAATGAAGTGATTTTTGAATTGTCTTACATTGCCAGCTGATTTGTGAGCAAATTAGTTTGTCTTTATCTCATTTTGTCTTGAGTTCTGGTCTTGAGGATGCTACTTTTTTTCAGATATGAGGGTATATTCAAATTAGGATTCTAATTTTATGCATGTATAGCCAGCACTCTTGAGTTTATTGGAACCAGATTGCCTGGATACCTCACATAATTGATTTTTTGGCATTTGTGTACTTTTTTGGTATCTAGATTTTAGAGCCATGAGATACCTGATTATATAGCAGTGTACTGAACAAACTGCTGTATGATAAAGAGACTCTTGTATAAATAAATTATTTATGGTTTTCTTATCTTTTGATTTCTCGTGTAACCCTCTCTCCAATTCATGTGGCCACTACCAGTGTGGCCAGATACTATTTTATGTCCTTTCAAAGCCATTAATCCTTACACTGATTTTGTAAGATAAGTGCTGTTTTTATTTGCATGTTACAGTTATGGAATCTGAAGTTTCACTGCTAGTAATTGGCAGAACTAGGATTTTGACCAATAAAAACTAAACAGTAGCCTGTTAGCTGGTGCCTATACTGCTTGTTACACTATTTTACTGCCTCTTTAGGCTCTTAGGTAGTGGCCAGGTTCACAGTAAAAGGAACAGTGGATATTAATCTTTTCTTGATGTGTTCTTTTAGGACTTACCTATCAATTGCAATTATGTGATTGTCATTCTTTAGTTAGCTTACTGACAGAACTAGAACTTGATCTCCCTAACATTTTATTTGTTCATAGAAGCCATATAGTTACAAGATTTAACAGCATTTTCTCTTTTAATTTTTATCACAGAAATGCTGCAGTCTCTTGCCCAGCGCCCAGCTCCAGCAAACACCAATCGTGAGCGGCGGCCTCGTTACCAACATCCAAAGGGAGCACCTAATGCAGATCTAATCTTTAAGACTGGTGGGAGGTAAAGCAATCTTTACTGCCTTGAGTGTTTTTTGTGACATCCATATAAATAAACTAGACAATTCTGGGCTAAATATAACTGCTGAAGTACTAGTTATTTGCAAAACACAGAAGTCCTTTATTCAAGCTAGTCTTATTACTACTACTACTACTAAATGTAAAAATTAGCTGGCTTCACAGGTGATAAGGACCACTAGTTGTTAGTTTCCAGCTTTTGCCTGTTCTTGTTTGTTTGTTTTAGTATTTTTGAGCCAGGGTCTTACTATGTAGTTCAGGCTGGCCCTGAACTCACTACATAGCTCGGGCTGGCCTCAGACTCATAGCAAACCTCCTGCCTCTGCCTCCTGAATGCCAGGATTACAGGCGTGTGCCACCGCGCCAGGCTGCCTGTTCTTAAAAGTAATTCTGGGGATAAGATTTTAGTACAAGAATAGAATATTTGCCTAGCATGTAATGAAGCCCTGAATTCAATCTTTAGCACCACTACCAAAAAAACCAAATCACTTTAAAGCTATACTGTAATGTTCTTGAAAATATCTGTTTCTTCTTATCATAAGAGACCAAAACTATTAAAATCTTTTATCTTGCTTTTCCTGTCAGCTTCACATTTCCACATGGCAGTCTAACCTCTCTGCGCAGCACACTGTTTTTATTAAAATCTCATCCATTCTCAGTTCAATATAGTGTCTTTGCCTAATGTTTAAATATAGGGCTGTCAGAGCCTTACAGCCTTACTGGTGATTCTGAAGTTTAATGGCATAAGGGGTATCTGTAGTAGGATTTGCCTTCTTTGGCATACATTCATTAGTACCTGCCAGGTTCAGCCCATTACTGTGAGAAATTAAAAACAACAGTGTTTTCACTTTCATGGTTAGAATCCAGAGGGAAAAGGAGGAATCCAAGTGCAGGTACTTGAAAGCTAATTCTTCCTTCATCACTTAGTTATTTTTAAAAAACATAATTCTTTTAATCACAAGGTACTTCACAGGCAGTAGGGAACAAAACCAAACAGAAAAAATAGATGTGTAAACATATGTACTTCATCTATATATGAGCACAGAGTTATGCCTTCCTTGGTTTCCTACTAGTGTTGTTTTTTAAAACTTTATTAATTATCTGTTTTCCCCTTCTCCGACTTCCCTTGGAAGAAAGGGCCTCATTTGCTCTGTCCTCCTTGTCTCCCATTTATTATCTGTGACCCTGTCAGCTCTCTGATCCCTCCAGCTCCTGTATAACTCCTGGCTCCTTCCTGCATGTCTACCTGTAGATGTCCATATTTCTTGACCAATTCAGCCCTCTTCTCCTACTTTGTGCAGGAGGTGACAGCCCTCCTATGGCTCAGTTTTCATTATAGCTCTACCCTGACCTCACCCTTGAGTTTTTGATTGTCCAGCTATGTGTCTCTCAGTCATAAACCTCAGTGTGTGCCCCTCCCAAGCCCTTTCTCCTAAGCTCACCCCGTGTCCACATTGGTAAAAGGTTTCACTTTGGTCTCCTCCCTTTCTCTTAATTCCACAATCTTAAGTAATAAACTTCTACATTCTATTACTAGGTCCTCTCTGTTCTACTGTTAACAACTTTTATAGTTACCTGGGTTTTTTTCCACCTCACTACTGAAACCCTAGATCACACTACCATTACTTCTTACTTGTGTTGCTGTTATAATCTCTCTCAGCCTTTGGGCCAACTTCAAATGTGAATTACTGCTGTTGCTGCCTCTTGAACTTCTCAGTCTTTCAACTCCTTCCGTTTCATTCTCTATGCTGTACTGAGTGCTCTTTCTGACATGAAGATGTACTCTCTATCTATGTGACTCCTCCTCCTAACACCCTTCCGTTGTTCCTCATGACTCATAAGATAAAATCCAAACTCTTCAGCTTGGTTACCAAGTAGCTGTATAAGACATACATACTTAACCCAGTTGGCTTCATCTCTTACTGTTGTCAATCAAGCTGGCCTTTTTAATTAACTATATTCTTCTAGCCCCTCATCTTTATTCTTTCTCTGAAGCAGTTTTCCTTAGAGAATTTCTCTTCTTGTTTTAGACTTACCTTGTTCTTACAATTGATGTAAGTCATTGAGAATACGCTGTTATGGCTCACTATAGACCACATCTTATATTGTTAGTTTGTCTCCATCTGCTGAGATTAAAAATTGGGAGCAGTGACTGCATCTTACCTTACTTTTTTTAATTCACATTTTTTATTATTTTTAAAATTTTTATTACTATATATCTGCAGTTCATAATAAATAAATTCATATGTATTCATATACCTACATATGGCACATCTTGGTCCTTTTTACTTTCCCATTTTTCCTCCCATTCCCAGTTTCCCTTTCTGTTTCATTATATCTCTTTTATAGTTTAGTGCCTGACACCAAGTAGATGCTCAGTAAATATTTATTGAAAAGAATGTTTTGTTGTTTGAGGTAAAGGCTTGCAGTGAATTACAGGCTGACCTTAAACTTGAGGCAATACTTGAGCCTTGTTCCATCATCCCTAAGAATGGTGCTTTGTAGCCAGGCATGATGCCAGATACCTGTAATTTCACATACCCAGAAAGTTGAGGCAGAGGATCACAAGTTTTAGACAGTTTACCAATTGACAATTTACTTCACAATTGTCAGTAGTTTTAAAAGATATAAACATGAATTTTCACTCTTTGGAAGTTAACAGATGTTCTTCGTGGTTCTTAAATGTTGAATGAAGAATTGTAGCCATTTGAAAAAACACACTGGTGAGATAGAGCCTCCCAGTGGTTTGGCTTCTCTTTAGTTTCTTCTGCTTCTTACCTTGGGCCAGATACACCTTGAGTAGATGTATGTGTGTGTTCAGTGGCATCATCAAGTAGTTAGAAGAATGAGCTGGAGTAGGGGTTTCCGTGTAAAGGGGCAAGTCTTATGTCTGTGAATACAGTCCTGAGAAGTGCTTTCGAGCTGATTTTTAACTTGGTGGTTTTCTTTTTTAAAAAATCATTTATTCATGGTGATATTATATGCTGGGTAAAGGGAAGTTTGAGAGAGCAGTCCATGGATAAACTCTTGAGAAATTGTTCTGAAGTGAGGATACACTGTTATGTTGATTTTTAAGTTGGTTGGTGCTTTTTATTACTCAGTTATTAATATTGATGTTATCAGTTAAAAAGAAATTTCTATACTGGCTGGTTAGTAAAGAAGTTGAAGCTTTTTATTTGTGAATTTTTATAGGCTCCTAAACATTAATTGTAATGATTTTATAGTGTTTTTTAATCAGGATCCTTGAAATAGAACATCAACTTCAGCCTCTTAAAAAAATCATAAGCATTTACTCTCAGTGAGTTAAGATGGAACTAGTGCTGTGAGTAAAACTCTTCTCTCAGTCATCTGTGACACAAAACAAAGTTGCTTTCTACTTTGTTAGTTTTGAAAAAGCTGAAACTTAGTATTTTTGGCAAGTATTAGTACTAATATAATTTTGATGATATACATTCATATAAATTATTCTAGGGCTCCTCAGACTTTAAAAATACATACTAATCATCTGACAAGTTACTAGGCAATGTCAAAGCTGCTGGTGTGGAGGCCACACTTAGGGGTACTAGGGTTTATATTATCAGACTGTTTTGTGTGGTTTTTAAAAGACATAATTTGTTTTTTTCAGTACTAGGGATTGAATCTAGCGCCTGCACATTGAACTGCATCCCCAGCCACCCTTTCTCTTTTTCAGGCAGGGACTCACCAAATTGCCAGGGCTAGGGTCAAATTTGCCATGCGGCTACCTCATCCTTCCAGAGTGCTAGGATTGCGGGCATGCACCACTATGCCCTGCTAGACTGTACATTTTTTTCCCTAAAACATATGTGAAGGAAAGTCTTCATTTTGGTTTTTTTTTTTTTTTTTTTGAGGGTTTTAAGATGGGATTTCATTATGATGTTCATCCTGATCTTTTTCTTCTGAGTAGCTAGAACTACAAGTACATGATATTATATCCAGCTTTTTTATTAGATATGTGTTTAATGTCCTTATTATAAGATTAAGTGACAGTTTTATTTTAAAACAATACCTTCAAAAGTAGCATTTAACTTAAAGTGTTTATAGTAGATACCTTTTGTATTCTTAGTTTTTAAATCACTCAGAATTATTGTTTAACTTGTAAACCAGTTACATGATACTCTACACTATAACTAGTGGTAGTTAACATTTTGAACATGATTTCCTACTATTCTTTGCATTTAAAGTATTCTGTTTTAGTCAGTTGCTTAGTCTTGACATAAGAGGAAACACTTGCATCATTGATTTGTTTTTCATTCAGTTAAGTTCTGGAAGAGCTATGGATGTTTACAGCTGAGGATATAGTTTTCATATTCACATTTTATTCCTTAAAATCTGTTGCTAATATAACTTGCTCTGTGAAAAACAAACTATATGAGTCCCTTCAAACTGTTGTTAACAAAGTGGCACAGACTAACTTAAATAGCTGTAGTTTGTTGTCTCAATTCTGGAGGCAGGAAATCTGAGATCGAGGAGTCTGGAGGGTTGGTTCTTTCTGAGGCTGTGAAGAAGAATCTGTTCCAGGCTTCCCTTCCATCTCCTGGGGTTTTATTGGCAACCTTTGTGTTCCTTGGAGTGTATTCTCTGGCTTCATCTGCACGTGCTGTTATTCCTGTGTGCATATCTGTGTCCAGATTTCCCCCTGTTGATAAGGATGCATTCATTTTCCATCAGCGGCCCTGCACCATATGGCTCATCTTAACTGTACCAGCCCTATTTCCAAACACCATCAACATTTTGAGATACTGGGAGTTAGATTTCAGTCGTATATATTTTGGAAATACACAATTCAACTGCAGCAAAAATCAGGAATTCTTTTTTTTTTTTTTTTTTTTAGGTTTTTTGAGACAGGGTCTCACTTTGTGGTTCAGGCTGGCCCTGAGCTCAGCCTCAAACTCACATCACAATTCTCCTGCCTCTGCCTCCCGAGTGCTGGGATTACAGGTGTGAGCCACCACGCCCGGCACTGTGGTATGTGGTACTGGTTGCTGCTGGGCGTGAGTCTCCACGCCCAGTATGTTATGTGGTTACCGGGGAATCGAACCCAGGTCCTTGCGCTTGCAAGACAGGCGCCGGAACCACTGAGCTAACTCCCCGGCCCAAATCAGGAATTCTTAGCACCTTTGAAATCAGTCACAGAAAAGATACAGGAACCCTTCTCAAATTATTGTCAGACTTGCTCTGTTTTGTCTTAGTCCAACACTTTTGTTCTTTAAAAAACATTAGCTAGGGCTGGGCTTTAGCTCAGTGGTGCCACACCTGCCTTGTAAGCAAGTATAAGGTCCTGAGTTCAATCCCCAGTACTAGGGGGAGAAAAGCATTAGCTTTGTAGAAGCCACGAGATGATAACTGATAGTGTCTGAGGGACTTTGTTGCCCCAGTTTTGCCCTACTGCAGTAAGGTCTCTAATGTCACCTTGTTTGTCTTTAGGAGACGTTGATCCAGCAGCACGTGTCATTTCATTAGGTCCTGTATCTGATGTTGTGGATAGTGGAGTCCTCCAGCAATTGAATGAGAGCAGTGGACACATCTCAGCATGTCGGTCTAGAGAGTTGCGAATCTAAACCTGGGACAGGCTGGGGCCATGGGGCAGAAACACCAGCCTCTGGGAACACCGAACACCGGAACAAGCCGACGCTTCCAGACAAGGCAGAAAAGGCCTTTTGTAATGGAAATCACGTGAGGGTTAATCTTCTCTTGAGAGTGGCAGTCAAGAAATGAGATGGTTCACTTGACTACAGAGCAGTTACACCGAGAAGAACGCCAATGAGATGACTGAGCCAGAGAAGACACAGTTGTGATGGTAATGGTATGGGGGAAATGAACTTGAGATTTAAACTTGATTTGAGTTACAGTGTCTCTGAATTGAACATCCCATGTTGGAAGAAGATATATTTGGGGGCTCCAGGACTACAGTAGAAAAGTATAGAGCAAGCAGTAAAATCTTCTAGTACAAACTTACATGCAGGACAACAAAATGATGAAAGATACCCAAATATCAGATAATCCACCCAGAAGGCTTTTGTTTAGGAATTTGTTTCAAAAGGAGCAAGGGATGAGGGAGAAAAAACCGTTTTATCCGTTAGTCAGGGATTAAAAAATTGCCTGTTTGAATGAAAGAAAAATGTGAAGACGTTAGTATACAGAGTGCATTAAGTCAGATGGCTATAAAGTCTGATACCAGCCTAAGAACAAAGATATGGTTGAGCCCATTGTAAGTATCATTGAAAACAAAACGTGCCAGTCAGCATGTCACAGAAAATGAACGAAGGACAACAAGAAGTAGATCAGGATATTTTGTTGACCTTCATGGGTTTACAGCCTCTGTCTCTAAACAGAATACAGAAACAAATAGAGCTTTTGTTTTGCTTTAGTTTTTGTTCTATTTTGTTTTTCCCCCACTGAATAGAAATGAGGGTTCTTAGTCTGTTTCTGACAATCTGTTAATTTATTAGGTTAGTTGTCTTTTGTTTGCTTTCCAGTAGGCATAGTGCATTTAGTTCAAGAGCACATCTGTATGCTACAACTTGATTACATCTTTTTTCTAGCTATTTTGCATTTTTCTTTTACCATGTTTCAGTTTCTGCATGTAGATTTAAATGAAAAACAAAATTTGTAAAGTTGTAACATTTCACAGGGAAATGCTGCCCAATCTTCACCAGCTTCAGAAATCTGACCTTTGCCGATGCTGCAATAAAGTGTTGTAATTTAGATTTGGTGTGATTTCGTTTTTGCTTGGGATTTTGGAAAACTGTTGGATGGGTCAATGATTGTTTTTCAGGGTGAACTTTGTGCTTAATAAAATATTGTCAGACACCATTTCTTTAGCATTTTACAATTAAAAGTTTTCACTTTCAGGATCCCATATTGTTAAC
>PVIR01042793.1:0-12047 GCA_004026965.1 Petromus typicus | reverse complement strand
TGGTAACACCGTACATTACTCACTCTCACTTGAAATTCAGCATGCTCATAGATATTTTCCTACAACACTCCTATTTTTTATCAATGGTCCTTCTAGCTCCTCTATTTTACCCAGGATTTACTCTATCCTTATCCTAGCCAGACAGCTGTGACAGTTGCCAGACACCAAGACTAGTTTTTCTCTGTCTCTGTTTTTCTCTGTCTCTGTTTTTCTCTTTTTGGTAGTGATTGGCACTAGACATCAGACTCAGGACCTTGCCCTTGCCAGGCAGGTGTGGTGCCAACTGGACCATTTTTTAACTTTTTGAAATTTTGAGGCAAGGTTTTGCTAAGTCACTGATTCACTCAGGCTAGCCTCAAACAATCTTCCTGCCTCAGCCTTCCAAAGTACTAGGATTGTAGGTATGAGTGCTACCACTTGAAGTTTTTTAAAGAGGTCTCACTTGTCTCTATCTCCACAGACCCCACCATAGCCAAAAAGATCTATTTTACCTCACAAGTAATTCAGCTGTCTTGTTCCTGGTCATAGTTCATCATAAACAGAACTGCTAAAATAGAAAATGGAAACATTATGTTTATAATATGACACACCAAGTCAAAATCCTTCAGGCACTCCTTGGTTTGGGGCCCTGAGCTCAGCCTCTAACTCACATCACAGCAATCCTCCTGCCTCTGCCTCCCGAGTGCTGGGATTACAGGAGTGAGCCACCACGCCCGGCACTGTGGTGTGTGGTACTGATTGCTGCTGGGCGCGAGTCTCCACACCCAGTGTTATATGTGGTTACCAGGGATCGAACCTGGGCCCTTGCACTTGTGAAACAGGCACCAGAACCACTGAGCTATATCCCCGGCCCATTCTTGGTGTTTTGTAAATTGTATTTACCTCAGGCATCTCTGTGTGGTCATAAGGGCCTTTCATCATTTGACTCTTCCCAGCTAGTGTAGACAGTTCCCACGGTTTTCCTGCCACCTGTTCTAGATAGGCCAGTCATGCCTACTCATGCCTCACTACAAAAGCCTCCCTTCTCCTTCTGTTTTTCCAGACCTTAGTTTGCATCCTTCCTGAAGGCCTCTCCAATTAATTAATCCTTAGAGCTTGTTTTCTACTTTGAACCACTGTTAGGATATAGTAATAAAATGCCTTACATTGGATAGTTTATCTCATACACATTGGTCTTATTATTTCCAACGTCAGCCAACTTTTCCCATTTTCTCTTTACCACAGAGAATTTGTAGCTCCAAATTCTACATGAATTCCTTGAATTATCCCCACATCAGAAATTCCTTACTTATTTGCAAATAATTTATTGGTTTAATTATCTTCAGTTATTTCAAACAATTAAGATGTTGGGGCACCTTAGTCACATTCTCGTTGCTGGGACAAAGTACTTGAAACTCACAACTGAAAGGAGAGATTTAGATTGACTTACATTTTCAGCCCACGGTCGGTTGGCTCTTAGGAAGGAGGAAAACTGCTACGTTATGGTGGCCAGGAAGTGGGGTGGGAGGTGATACTGGGTCACCCTTCCAGGTCACGCCCTCAGTAACCTGCCTTTAACAAGCCCACCTCCTAACAGTGCATTCAATTGCTAAACTCATTTGTTGAATCCACTGATAAATTTAACGCCCTCAAGATCCAGGCACCATCTAAAAGCCCTGCCTCTGAGTGCATAAGAGTTTGGGGGCTCATTCCTGATCTAAAGCATAACTTGGGGTCTATTTGACAATTTAGTTATTTACATTGGTTGATAGATTGTTCACGATAGCTGAAACCACTCCCAGTTTTTGAAGAGAGACAGTATAAATAGGAACTGTAAACTAAACACAACCATTCTGACACTTGATTCACAGACCTTTTAGTAAGGACTTCTTTGTGTGTCAAGAGTTAAGTGAAACTAAAACGTTGGAGAAGATAGAAGAGAATGAAAGAGGATCTGACTTAGCCAGCCCTCGGGCTCAGAAAATAGAGTAAGTTCAGAAATGTGGTATGCAGAACAGCGTGAGGAAGAGATCAAGGTAAGAGGCACACAAGGAAAATGTATGAAGACAGTGTGAAAGTGAAATCTCTTAATGGAGAAAATGTTTGGTCAGTTCACAAGCTAAAGTTGTTCCTCTAAAGACAGTAGTCACAACATTTTTACAAATGACAGATAATGGCACCAACCACATCAGCATGAAGTCATGCTGTCCTAAACCCCGAGTTCCTGTGTTCAAGAGTACCCACTTAAAACACATAACCACACATTATCAATTTACTAGTTTTGTACGTTTTTGTTTACCTGCACTGGAGATTAAACCCAGGGCATCATGCATGCCAGGCAAGCCCAGCACCTCTGAGCTATATTCCCAGTCCTCTTCACTTTTTTTTTTTTTTTTTTTTTTTTTTTTGAGACAGGGTCTCACTTTGTAGTTCAGGCCAGCCCTGAGCTCAGCCTCCAACTCACATCACAGCAATCCTCCTGCCTCTGCCTCCTGAGTGCTGGGATTACAGGCATGAGCCACCATGCCTGGCACTGTGGTATGTGGTACTGGTTGCTGCTGGACATGAGTCTCCACACCCATTATTGTATATGGTTAACCGGGAATCAAACCCAGGCCCTTGTGCTTGCAAGACAGGCACCGGAACCACTGAGCTAAATCCCCGAGCCCCTCTTCACTTTTTGATGTTAAGATTGAGTCTCCCTAAGTTGCCAAGGCTGGCTTTGAACTCTTGATCTTTCTACCATTGCCTTTCAAGCAGCTTAGACTATAGGTGTGAGATCATATAGGTTATATGTGTGCCATCATACCCAGTTTCAATTTACTAGTTTTGGAAACAATTTGGTTTTTTTGAGACAGGGTCCCACTTTGTGGTTCAGACTGGCCCTGAGCTCAGCCTCCAACTCACAGCAATCCTCCTGCCTCTGCCTCCTGAGTGCTGGGATTACAGGCATGAGCCACTATGCCCGGCACTGTGGTATGTGGTACTGATTGCTGCTGGGCATGACTCTCCACACCCAGTATTGTATGTGGTTAACCAGGGATTGAACCCATGTCCTTGTGCTTGCAAGACAGGCGCCGGAACCACTGAGCTAAATCCTCAGCCCCTGGAAACAATTTTTAGAGTTTGGTCAGATAAGGTATTTTCAGATTTTTATACTGAAAAGAGACATTATTTTTATCAAAACAGTAGTACCCAAAATACTACCCCTATGCCGGAACACAAACACTGGAACATAGACACACAGAAGCACAACATATTCAAGTTATTAGCATTTGAACTCTGAATGTAGAGCAAGGAATTCCCCAGATGATTTTTAAATTCCGGGCAGTTACTATGTACAGTTTTAAGAGCCAGAAGGAAGAATCAATCTTCCAAGCAACTATTAGTGATGGGATTGCTTCTGCTTCAAAGTATGTTCTGGATTAACTCCTAAAGTAGTTAATTACCTTTCAAATCATGCTGTGGTGTCTCACGGCCTAAAGAGAAAACAACAGCCATCCCAGCCTAAGAAGGTGGAAGAGAAGGAAGGTCACGATTTCTCTTATCATTTAGGCTGTGTCTAATGGGACTGGCTTAAAAGAAAAGGCAGCTAAGAGCATTTTTTTTGTCTTAGCCAAAACAGTATTAGGTAACAGCTTTTTCTTTAAATAGATTAGTTGCTCAAGTAAATCCACTCCTGGCTGTTTGATCATTATAAAGACACAACCTACACTGAAGGTGCTTGTCAAAGATTCAATATCTAATTTGTTGATGCTGTTGTTGAATTAATTGCTTTTAGGTCAAATACTGCTTTGACAATGGATAAAATTTGCCAGGTAGAAAATGGCAGAATAAAGAGTCTCTGTGTTCTTTGTACTTTAGAAGCATTTACTGGGTGAAGAATGGAAGACTGATCTAAGGGAAGAAGTTGGAAATGGGGATGGGGCATACGGCCTGGTACTGTTACTTTCTTTCAAGCCCAAGATAATCAGCGCTTCTTAATCATGACTCTTTTAATCCCCACCAAAATTGGAGCTGGCCTCAGAAACCTTCTCAACACAGCACGCTGAGAGACTACTGCTAGTCAAATATGATTCCACTTGAAGATAAAACCCCTTTGCACTCTGGTCTAGAGGGAATATAAACTCAGAAAGAATAATCTAGAAATCTGCACTTATCTTCAGCATTTATCTACCAAAACTAAGTGAATGAACATTGATGACACTAATGGTCGGTCCCTGGACATTTTATCAAGATAGAAAAAGTCAAAGGGACCAAAGTCATCTTGTTTTATTTCCTCATTTTTGTAGGTCAGGAAATTACATTTGACTTGCACAGTGTGGAACTTGCCCCTGTGGTCCTCTTTCATCTCAGGCAGGTCGTTTTCTGCTCTGCTGGTCACAGGCCAGACTCAGTAGATTTTTATCATCCTCATTGTATCAACACTGTGTTTATATGTAGACTTATGTAGATTATTGTGTAGGTGATTGCGGCATGAAAATGATTCATCATAAGCAACTTATCAGGCAGTAAAGTACTAACCACAACTTACTTCAGGGGTTAACTTAAGGTCAAAAGTACAAGACATAGTTGACAACTAATTTTTGCACAAAATAAATTTAGTATCCATTTGTAAGAATAAATGCAGTTATATTATAGATGGAAAGAAGTTGAATTAGATTTTATAATGAATAATACCAGGTTAGGTAGACTCAAAATTAGCCTAGATGAAGTGATTTTTACACAACAATTTCCTAGGATTTCAGCATTCCTCACTTAAAATTTCTAATTAAGAAAGAAGAACCACTAGTGCTTTGTAAGGACTCAAGAGATACTTCTCTTTAACTTTTATCTTTCACCAAGGGAGTTGTCCCAGCCTTGACATTTTACTTCTTCTTTTCTTACCAGGCTATGTAGTAGTTGACTTTTTCCTGTTCTGTTGAAAATCAAAATAATAACACTAGCCACTTGGCACATAAATTAGAACTCTTTTAATTTAAACCAGTAGCTTCCAACCTTGGCTGCACTCTAAAATCAGCTGCTCTAATATACCCAAACTCCCGTCTGGTGAATCAGAATCTCAGGCTGGGGCCTAGGCATTGCTAGTTCATAAAACTCCTAGGTGTTTGATGTGTAGATAAATTTTTCAAGTACCACCTTGATAAAGTTTTACTGCACTGGCATCATAAATCAGATGAATGTGGGGCCAACACTATAGTTCAAAGGTCACTAGAACCACCCCAAACATTGTCTTTATTGTTCATTATTAACAAACATCCCCTCCTCGAGTGTAACTATGAAAAAGAATCAGAAGAGCACTGGGCTGAGGTCTTGGGCTGTGACAGATCTCAATGTTATTCTGCAGTTGGAAAGTAGTGGCTAGCAAGAAGTGATTGTGTGACCAACTTTGGGCTGAGGGACAGCAAGTTGCCAATTTAAAATCAGTCATATGGAAGTATTTCCACCATGAAAATTGACAAACACTATAAATCAGGGATGATTTTTTTTTTTTTTTTTTTTTTGCTAAGGAGGCAGTGTGAAAGAGAATAGTACTGGATAGATATCTAGGTCCTACCCCTGGTCCAACCGAAAAGAAGGAAACTTAAAATTACAGTTGGCTTATTAACAAATCAGAGATTGAGGATAAAGCCAATGAGTGAAAACACAGGCCACTGACATTATGATCCTGGTGGCTTCACAGATAAACAGGAGAAGATACAAAAACTTAATCGGAACCAATACATCCCTTTTCAATATCACTTTTGCTGATGTACCTGTCTATTATTTCCTTGGGTAGAGAACAAAGAAAGAAAACGTAAACATTATTGTAGCACAGTTACTGAGATTGTTCTAGTTTAGAGACTTCAAAATTCAGTATTTACCAAGAATTCTCATGGGAATTTCCAGGAAAAGAGAATCAAGCATTATTACTGGAGCTTTCGCCTTTGCCTCCAAGGTTGCTGTTCCCATGTCGTATCGCCACATCTGCACACCAGCCAGTGAGAAAGGGAGGAGTAGGGGAAGCATGCACGCAACTAGGCATGACTCATATTATTTCTGTTTAGACCCTATTGGCCAGAACTTCATCTTATGGTTGCATCTAACTCTAAGAGAGGCTAGGAAATATCATCTTAACTGAGTCAGGTGCCTCGCTAAGCCTCAGAAAACATATTATTAAAGCCAGAAGGTGAGGGTGGGTATTGATGGAGAATTAGAAGACTTTGCCACAACTCGCTGCTCAGGTAATTGCAAGTTTGTGTGTTGTTATGGCTGAGGGTAGAGGCTTAATGGGGTAATACTCTACAACATTTTATAGACTGTAGACTTAGGCGTTTGAGGTCTTCATCTCTCGGAAGTTTCTTGTGTTAATAGAAAACATTGTCTCAGAAAATTTCTTTATATTCTTTGGAAATAGTTTTTAGAGTTCAATTAAACTCTATTGAATTCAACAATATTGAAAATATTTTATGGTCTAACATAAATTTGGCCATAGACTTTCTAATGTGATCTTTTTTATTTTGTATATATCTTTGGCTCAAATAATGCTTATAAATACCATTTTATTGAGTCTTTAAAAACATGGAGAGTGTGTGTGTGTGTGTTACTGAAGGTTGAACTCAGGGTCCTCACACTGTTATATCCCATCTTTGCCTTCCTTTTTAAAGGCAGAGTCTTACTGAATTGCTGAGGTTTGGCTAGAACTTTTAATCTGCCTGTATCAGCCTCCCCAAGTACCAAGATTACTGACATGCACCACCCTGCCCAGCTACATCTTAACAATAAAATAGAAAACTCTGTACCATAACTGCTAGTTGTAAATAAATAGGAAGTAAGGCCATTTCTGTTCTTTTGAAATCCATTTTACAAATAGTAATCACACTAATCTTTCTCATAATACTCCCCTGCCCAAACACCTTGACACCTGTTGTTAGAAGCTGAATTGCTTCTTCTGCCTGGCATCTGGGGGCTCCTTGTGCATGCCCTGGAAACCTAACCGAGAGCTGTCTGTAGCAGAAAACAGAGTGACCAAGAATCCTGGAGACTTGGGTTCTACTTCTACTTCTGCTGTTATCTAGTTGGAAGACACTAGACTCAGACACTCTAATTTAGCAGAGCTGAGCCTAAAGTTGAGATTCAAGAAAAACCTTGGGAAAGGAGTCTTCCTGAAAGTTGTCATGGAAGCAACTTTTCCCATGAATCTCGTGGGTCTTGTCTCCTTGGACACACCCTCTCATCTGATGTGATCATCTCACCTTGAGTGTAGGCTGCCATGACAGCTTGGTCCTAGCAAAACATAGCAAAGGCAACAACAGCAGGTGACCTCTGAAACTAGATTACAAAAGACAGGGCTATTTCTTCACATTCTTTCCCTGGCTCTTCTTGTCTTCTGCTGATAAAGCAACACGCCATGTTTAGAGATGCACTGCTGAGAGGCCCACGTGTGGAAGCTGAAGGCGCCCAGTCAACATCTCATCAGTAACCCAATGGAGAGGCCCACCTGGCAAGCAGCGGCTGTCTCTGGTCAAAGGTTAGTGAGGACACGCGGCTGCCAGTAGCTGTGTGAGGGAGCTTGGAAGTCAATGTTCCTGCAGTAGAGCCTTGAGATGACTGAAGTTCTGGCCGGTACCTTGATGGAGCCCCTGGGACTCAGTGAGGTGAGAGCCCCCACTAAGATGTGTCAGATCCCCGAGCACCTGTGAGGTGTTCTGCATCAATGGATAACTAAAATAGTAACATTGAAGTTCAGATATCATCTGAAAAGGAGGGCACTTGGGGAAAATATTATTTAGAAGTTTAAGCTAGTACAGCTGAGCAGGTGACAACTAAACTGCATTTAATTTTGAAAATCATATGAAATGCACAGAAGAAATAAATTTTATTGGGGCCGGGGAGATAGCTCAGTGGTTCCGGCGCCTGTCTTGCAAGCGCAAGGGCCCGGGTTTGATCCCTGGTAACCACATACCATACTGGGCATGGAGACTCACCCCAGCAGCAACCAGTACCACCACAGTACCAGGCGTGGTGGCTCACGCCTGTAATCCCAGCACTCGGGAGGCAGAGGCAGGAGGATTGCTGTGATGTGAGTTTGAGGCTGAGTTGAGGGACAGCCTGAACTACAAAGCGAGACCCTGTCTCAAAAAACCTAAAAAAAAAAAAAAAAGAAATAAATTTTATTTTTGGGATCTTTTCTTAGTTTTTTTGAGATAGGGTCTCGCTTTGTAGTTCAGGCTGGCCCTGAATTCACTACACAGCTCAGGCCATCCCCGAACTCATGGCAATCCTCCTGCCTCTGTCTTCCAAGTACTGGGATTATAGGTATAAGCCACCACACCTGGAAGAGATGAAATAAATTTTTAAATTAACTAGATAAACAGTACCATCAAGTGTTGGTCCAAAGATGAAAATTAATTCCCAATCTCTCACTGAAAAGAAACACATTTGGTTTTCCAGGGAATAACTGTATTGGCATGTAAAGAAGCCTATTTTGGGGCTGGGGATTTGGCTCAGTAGTTCCGGCTCCTGTCTTGCAAGTGCAAGGACCCAGGTTCGATCCCCGGTAACCACATAACAATACTGGGCGTGGAGACTCATGCCCAGCAGCAATCAGTACCACACATCACAGTGCCGGGCGTGGTGGCTCACACCTGTAATCCCAGCACTCAGGAGGCAGAGGCAGGAGGATTGCTGTGAGTTTGAGGCTGAGCTCAGGGCCAGCCTGAACTACAAAGCGAGACCCTGTCTCAAAAAAAAAAGAAGCCTATTTTCCCAAAAATTAGGAGGTAAAAGATCTTATGAAAATATCAGAGTGTAGTCCAAAAGTGATTAGTTTGCAACAATTTTCTAATAATTGTGACAAAAGAAAAAAATTCTTTATTTTATTTTAGTTTAGTTTTAGTTTTTTGAGACAGGGTCTCACTTTGTAGTTCAGGCTGGTCCTGAACTCAGCCTCGAACTCACAGCAATCCTCCTGCCTCTGCCTCCTGAGTGCTGGGATTACAGGCATGAGCCACCATGCCCAGCACTGTGATATGTGGTTATTAAGTGTAGTGATTAGAGGCATGAGTCACCACACCTGGCATTGTTGTATGTGGTTACTGGGATATAACTCAGGACCTTGCACTTGCTACGCAGGCACTGGGACCCTGAGCTAAATCTCCAGCCTTCATTTTTGTGACCATTACAGTGCTGCACTATTTGATGCATGCCAAATGAGACTTCAGGCCTGAGGTCTCCTCAGTCCTTTTTCTGTCAAACAGTATTTGACCCCCACCTCCACCTCCCTGTGGTTATTCCATGTTGTAGTGGGGCTAAGATGCTTGAAGTTCTCCTGAGCTGCCATTTTGTGGAGGGGAAGAAACAGCTGCCTGTACTTGGGATTTTTCTGTGTTCTCTCGCTGGCGGTATTACCGACTCCTCCACGTCTCTTTGAGCCTGAGCTTGCCCCAGACCAGGGAAAGCGGAAGCTTTCGTGCCAGCTCTGACCTCCCGCTTCCACCTTTCGTCCTTTTCCCACTTCAACCTCGCTCTAATCAAAATGCCTCTGTCTGATCTTCCTCTGGACACTGACATCTTAGCAAAACTGTGCTTCTCAGGTACTATTTTATAATTCTTTAAAACTTGCACACTTTAAAGTCATCAGCTAAAATTTGTAAGTTTAGGAATTACCAAAAAATGTCATCTCTAGTCTATTTTATATTGTATACGTGCTCTACATATATTTTTGTTAAAACTTCAAGACATTATATTTCCTTTATTAAATGTCTGGGAAATATCTGCTCAGAACCTGACTAATAGTAAGTTCCCACTGTCCGGCTAATCCGCTAATCAAGTGTCTTTCTCTTAGGATAAGTCTTTGTGTTTTTATTTGTCATTTTTTTTCTTTTTTGTAGTTCTAGGGATTGAACCCATCACTTTCACACTGAGCTATATCAGAGGCTGTATGTATGTATGTATATATGTATGTATGTATGTGTTTCTTTATTTTCTGGTATGGGGATCAAACTTAGGACCTTGTGCTTGCCAGGGAGGTGCAGTGCCTCCGAGCTACATTCTGGGCCCCTATGTTATTTTTTGATAAATTTCACTAAGTCATTAAATTGCCCAGTCTAATCCTGAATTGTAACCTTTTGCCACATCTTCCCACAGTTCTCAGGTTACAGGTGTGTGTCACCATGTCCAGCAGAAAAATTCTTTTTTTTTTTTTTTAAATTATTTGAGACAGAGTCTCATTTTGTAGTTTAGGCCAGCCTGGAACTCACAGCAAACCTCTTGCCTCTGTTTCTGAGTGCTGAGATTACAGTTGTGAGCCACCACGCCCAGCACTATGGTATGTGGTAGCAGGGGTTCAAACTAGGGACCTTGTGCTTGCAAAGCAGGCACCAGAACCCTGAGCACCAGAGTTCTGCTTGCAAAGCAAGCACCAGAATCCCTAGCCCAGCAGCAGAATAATTCTTAATTTAATTTTCCACTGAAATTAGTATTTCTATATGGTTCACCATGGCAACCATATCACATGTGAATTACAATATGAGAAACAAAGATGAACAATAAAAAAATAAAATTTAAAAAGGTACAAAACAAATAAATGAGGCACCAAGCTATATGTGACTTGGCAACCTGGATAAAATAAAGGTCCCAGACCTCAGAGATATCTCGTCAGAGACAGAGACCTCCAAAGTAGTCACTCAGCCAGTGCCCTGAAAACCTTTGTCCCCGGGGGCTGTGCACTGTTGCGGGAATCTGGATGGTGAGAAGTCAGATTTTTTTTTTTTTTTTTTGGTAAAATAGGAGACCCAACCATTGGAAAAGGCAGGTGGGATGAGGAAAAAGGGCCAGAAAATCACAGCAAATTCTAGAGACAAAGTCATTTGATGAGAGACTACACATGGAAGTCAACAATACCACATTGTTTCCTTAACTTTGCCATCGACCATGTGCCACTTACATAGTCTTCATGTACTTTTGGAGCCATGTGGAGACCACAGAGCACTTTCTAGTAAAAGTCTAGCCTCGGCCCCTCAAGGATTGCTCTTCAGGGGTGGAAATGGAAAGTTTAAAATTCAGACAAAACCTTTTCCTCTCACAAAGCCTGGAATTATATTTCTGTGAACTTGAGGAATTCAGTTTGACCTTCTGTGCTGAGTGACAGCCAGCTCTAGTTAGGTATTTAGCTTTTCACAAGGGCTGGAACCCATCCCCTCAAGGAGAGAGGGCCAGTCAGAGGACACCGGCACTGAGGGCACTGACATGATGGTGGTCTAATATTTTCAGGACATCATCCTTGCATACAGAACACAAATTAAACTGCTTTGTGTAGCAGGAGATAAACAGAGCCTGTTTTGATAGAAGGAAGCAGAGCCGTGAAACGATGTGGACCGGCCTCCGTAGCCCGCGTCAGGTGGAGCCTCTGCCTGCTGGCATCTAAGCACGCTTGGGAGAGAGCTGCCCCAAGATTCTGGCAAATGCTTTTCTTCTGATTAATGACAACCTATGCCTGCTTCTTTTTTTTTTTTTTTTTTTTTTTTTTTTTTTTACGATGGTGGTGTTGGAGATTAAATCCTGTGTCTCATGCATGCTAGACAAATGTTTGAACACTAAGCTACATTGTCAGCCATTTTATTTTATTTCTATTGATTTTTTTAATCAAATTTATTGGTACTCACTAAGTTGTCCAAGTTGGCCCTGAATTTGTAATCCTCCTGCCTCAGCCTCCAGGGTAGCTGCTATTACAGATATGTGCCATAACACCCAGTCAGGTCCCAATTTTTAAACTGTTCTTTGTTTTACCTATCCATCCAGATATAAAACTCATCCCCAACTTTGATTTTCCCAAAGTAAGAAAAAAGTGCAAAGGCAATGAGGAAATGTTAATGTCACAGGGAAAACAAACCGACACACAAAAAAAGATTCCCATAGAGTCTTAGCAGAAAGACTTCCATTCCCATTCAGAGATACTAGCATGGACTCAGCCTCTCTGTGTCCCGCCAAACACCCTGCCCCTCAATTTCTTTTTTTTTTGAGGCAGGGTCTCGCTTTGTAGTTCAGGCTGGCCCTGAACTCAGTATGTAGCCCAGGCGAGCCTTGAA
>PVIR01042792.1:0-12059 GCA_004026965.1 Petromus typicus | reverse complement strand
TAACTTGGACTTGGACCTTGCCCCAGTCCCCTGCTTTTTAATGCAAAAATGTAGTTTCAGGTCCTCAGAAGAGTCAGGCTTCTGCTGACGTTGGAATCCCTTCCACCTACCTCTCTGATAGGCTAGATGTTCTTCCCCAGAGTCTTTGAGTTGAAACCACAGCCTGGTATTGATGCTTGAGTCAAACTTACTTGATCAAGTCCTGGAAATCAAAGGCTTTTGAGGAAGAATCCCATGCAGTGCTGAAAGTGCCTAAATACATCTTTAAACAAAAAAGACTTACTCTTTGAAGATTGGGTCAGATGGCTCATTGCCTTGAATGGAAAGAAAAGGGCTCCAAAGAGTTAGGTCAACCCTGGGATGAAGAGAAACTGGGTGTCTGGAGCACCATCCTGGGGTGCTCACCCACACGGTGCCTGATGGGTGCGTTGTCTCCCCTCCTGGCCTCCACTGCCTCATCCGCAGCACATGGAGAAACTGGGTGAAGTGATGGCTCTCAGCCTGGGCCCCTAAACTCTCAGCCATCGAGGAAGGTAAGAAAGCTGTTTAATATTTAAATTTAAAAAAAAAGAACAGAAAACAACAACAACAACAACAAAACTGCCTCAAACAGTTGGAAGCAAAACTGCAAAGAGCACTCAAATTTCAAGTTTTAACACATGCTCCACCAGTATATCAATATCTATGGCTCAGACTCTGTTATCCTCTTCTCAATCAGAAGCGTGGACTGGCATTTTGACAAAATCATCTGGGACAGGGATGCGGTTTGTTTAAATATTTCCAAATATGACACTCAGTAGACTAGCGATGGGGAGAACTTTTTTCAGTAAGAAGTTTGGAAATCGTATCCTGAGCATTTCAAAATTCTTCTTGGAGATCATACCCTTCCTGTACCAAGTCTATGGGTGATCTTTGCAGACTCTTTTACACTTGCAGAGCAGCCAAGGTTTGGGGCCCCGGATGTGCTAAGCCTGCTTACGAGATGCTCTGAGACCTCCTCAGCCTTCTGCATTCAACTCAGGTAGTGATGCTGTGTGTCACATGACCAGAAGTCTCCCTTTTCATCTCCGCTAATTTCCAAATTGGCTCATTAAATCTATACATTCCAGAGGCACCATCCAACATTCCAGGGAACCTTTCCATGGACTATCAGAGCAGGAGCTCTTTTCACCAGAGTTTGTTTAAGAAGAGGGAATGTGCAGGAAAAAATAGCCCCCAGAACAAATTATCTTCATTTTTGCCAAGGGGACCTCAGATTTCAGCCTCCTGGTGACCGAGGCCCCTGTGAAGTCTCAGTCCACCAGCCTCTGGGCCTGGCGCAGACACATTTCCTCACATGTTTATTGAGCTCCTACTGCAGACAAGATATTGTGAGCTCACAATCCTGCCAAAGCCTCGGTGCAATAAACTCCGGGTGTTCTTTTTCTGTTTCCTCTCTGTCTCGTTGTTGTTGGGATACAAACATGTAAGTGTGTTTGAAACTGCAGAGGGCAGTGGCCATGGGAGGTGTCAGCCTTGCTGCCAGATGGGTACATAATGTACCACACATGTGAGCCTGACGCTGGGGAATTTTAGCTGGAACGAACAACTGCACAAGAACTAGGAGCAAATAAATAAATAACTGAAGTATTCTACAGCTGGTTATCAGCTCAGGCTATCGGCACTGCTAAATGCGAGCTTTTTCTTGACTTACCTTTTCCATTCCTCTGACTTTCAGTGCGCTTCCTACTTTTGGGATGAATAGGTGTTGCCCCACGTTTCTTCATATTCCGTGATGAGGAATGGCCAGCTGTTTCTCTGGCATGCATTGGTCGGCAACTCTGGACAGTGTGAACATTCCAGCCTGCAGTTTAGGAGGAGTGGGTTCGGGGTCCAGCCCTTCTGGTCTCTGTGTACCACTCCAGGGCCAGAAACAGTAGCGTAGGTTTAAGCCTTATCCAAATGCCACCTGCTATCTGCTACTTCAAAAGGCACATCCTGAATACCAAGCAAATGCATATAGCAAGACACCTACATGCATGCGGGATGGTCCCTGCTCTAGGAAACCTGTTCACTTCCACTTGGGAGACAACTCATGGGAAAATTGCATATGTGTGTTCAAATCAGTTTGTACTGTCTCTGCTGGGACAGTCAGTTAGCAAGTAAGAATCCACCTATCATGGTGGATGAATTAACATGCGAATAGATACTGGAGCTCTAGACAATCAGCCCCAAAGGTCACACAGGGTTACTAGGTTTCATAACTGGGCAGCAAGACTACCTGCATGATACACTTATGTGACACGCAAGTGGATCCCTCTTCCTTTGAGCGGGTATATCCTCAGTGTAGTCTCCTAAGTTCTATAGTTACGGAGGAAGGTAATAGCTGGAATCCCATGACTTCCCAATATGTTTTAAATCAAAATCTGTTTGGAGCAAAACTGCAAAGAAATCTCATAGTGGATGTGTGGCTTGTCTTCAGCAGGAGCCCTTGGACAAGTTGCAGCCATATCCGTGTTCATGTGGCCCTAAAGCGTGGGCAGGGTTATGAAGAGAAACAGGTGAAGAGCCCACGCTCTGTCAGATTGTGTCTGTGAGTTCCTTTCACCACTTTGTACCAGTGCCTCAGTTTCCTCATCTGTAAAATGCTGACACAATAATACCTACATGCAGGAGCCGCTATGAAGCTTAAAAGAGTTAATTGATACATGTAAAGTGCTTAACCTGGTGCCTGGGTATGGGAAAGATTAATCACTAGCTCAGTTTTGTGCTGTTGTGGTCAAGGTGGGGAAGGAGAAGTGTCAGGAACTGAGGGACTGGGCAAATTAGAGGGCCATTAAGTCTCTACATGGGTGGAAAGAGGTGACCTGCAATTAGAAATCGGGTTTCTAGAGCTGAGATTCTCCGTAGTCCTCAGTCCTACTGCTAGGTGAACATCTACAGTGGTAGAGGCAGAGGTCATAGTTGAACCTGGGTCAACAGCCGCCTTCTGGTTCTGGATTTGAGCACAAAGACCCTGACTGAACATTCTCTCCCTCCCCCTCCCCCTTTCTCTCTCTCTCTCTCTTTGTGTGTTACTGAGTTACACAGAGTTTAGCAAACAGTATCCAGGAAATTGACAAGATCTAGCAAAATGGTAAGGAGCCAAGTAGAGAGCCCAGGGATCAAGGATTCAGCTAAGTACCTAACAGTGCACGTTGTCTAGAGCTCCTGCAGTTATAATTGAGGTCTGTGGGTAGCAAACCACAATTCTTTGCTCCTGGGATTACTAAACAGTGGACTCATTCCACGGTCGCCTCAGCCCCAGGGCCACCTGAACTCAGTCCACAGTGACTAAAGTGAAGTGGTGGCCTAGAGATAGGTCAGGCTGATGAGTTGGGATGGGAAGGCCTTTAGAGTTAAGATGGCTCCTTGGAACATGGGGAAGACTCAGATGGCCTGAGCTGAGGGAATCTTGTCAGAAGGAGGGGAAAGAGAAGCTTCAAGTGAGTTCGCATAGAATGTGATCCAGAAAGACAAGTACCATTGTGCACTTAGAGCAGCTTGATGGCTAGTCTCACAGGGAAGAGGCTTGAGGAGTCCAGGCCAGGACAAGGAGGCTTTAAGGCCAAGCTAGTAACAAAGAGCCAATGAGCAGCTTGGGAACAGACAGTTGTATGTACTCGGAACTGAATATTAGGGCAGTGGATCAGGTGGGAGGTAAGTTCATGCTGTTCTCTATGTCTCTACTGTAGACACCTGTACGGGGGTGGAGAACAGGGTTCTGCAGGGGTGGGAGAAGAAGAAAGGCATTGGGGAGGAGGGACAAGGAGCAGCTGGGATAGTTTGTCATAGTTATAGTCCAAAGCTTGGAAAGTGAAAAGCCTGGAAAGAAGTGGTGGGCACAGTGAGGAAAGGAAAGGTGGGAGAAATATGGACAAGGGAGAAACTCATGCTCTGAGGCTAGTCCCCAGGCCTGGGCTGGTTTAGGAGGGGCCCAGCAGCAAGCAGAAAGAATTTCTAGTCCTGCAGGACTGTCCCACACATCCATGGGACAGCCAAGTGGCAATAAGGCTCTCCAGAGTGAGATCAGGGCTGGAGATGCAGACTGGGGAGGCCCTGAGGATGCAGGTGTGGAAAAGAGAGGGAGGAGAGACTAATTCATGACAGAGGTTGGAACAACAGCCATCCTCAGGCCAAGGGGAGGGAGAACACATATTGTAGGTGAAATAAAACACTGCAAATACACTCAGGAGGCGAGGTGTCAGGGCCAGAAAACAGGAGAGGGAAGAAGTCTTCAGCCTCTCGCTTGGCCAGGCCTCCGAGAGCTTCTGCCACTTTGCCCAGGGTGGGCCCTCTGCTGGAATCCATGCCCCCAACACACATGCACACACATACGTGTGCACATGTGCATACACGTGCGTGTGCGTGCACACACGCACGCAGGGTTCTACCTTATGACCTTTGACCTTACTAAAATGTCCGTTTAAATGTTATCTTCATTGGAAAATTCTCAGTGGCTTCCTGCCCCCAGCCCCCGCACTATATGATACCACAGCTGTAGACAGACCAATGGATGGAGAGAGCAGGAGTTAGTTGATTGAGGAGACAGTATCTAGAAGAGACACAGAGCAGAGAGAGTCTAGGGAAGCCACCGTTTAACTGTATTCTTTAGACTGTGTTTGAAGTGGAACCTGCTGAGAGAAGCAATGCACCTGGGAGAACAGGCCAGGAATCATTCCCTCATCTCCTGCTTCCCTGTCCCCTCCTATCCATCTGGACCACAGTTTGAGTCTGTTGTGACTTTCACTGGCCTTTCCCTGTCATATGACATCTCTTTCTCTGCAAACCTTTGAAGGTGTAGCTTGAACGTGTCTTGCGATGGGCCATGGGTAGGACTTTGGAAAACGCTTATTGAATGGAAGTGTTTGAATGGGAACTATGAAGAGAAGAGAAACTGGCCGTTACTCACAGGGAAATTGAAACACATTTTGTCTGAGTTTTCAGAAGTCGCTTGATACCTGGGAAGAAGCCATACCATTTCCTGGAAAGAAGGGAGAGCAAGAGCCCTGCAAACTCGACCTCTCTGTAGACACCAGCTCTCCGTCTAGAAATTCACATTTTCTGGAGCCAAGTCCAAGGTTTTGCAGTATTTTATGTCATTAATACACACAGTAACCTTGGAATACTGGATCATATGAGATTCATTATGTTCAGTTTATTTAAGGACATAGGGAAGAGCTAGGGATGTAACTCAATGGTAGTGTTTGCCTAGTGTGGGTGGGGCTCCAGGTTCAATCCCTAGTGGAAAGAGAGACAGAGGGAGCAGGGAAAGAGTGAAGGGATGGAGGAAAGAAAGAAGGAAGAGACAGGGAGAGAGAGAGATCAAGTCATAGGGAGACTCAAAGAGGCAAAGTGATTGGACACAGGGCTTTTGTTCACCTCTCCTGTGTCACAGGCTGATTGTCTCTCGAGTGCAGAGCTATGGTGAATGTCATGTGCCTGATCATGCCCATGTCACGGAGACCTTAGTGAGGAGGAGAGGCACCTGATGAAGAAGGGGCAGGAGTGAGCCCTCAGGATGGTACAGGGTCAAGGGAGCTTCCTGTGCCCACTTGAGACCTGTGAGTCTAAGAACGAAGGGCCGTGTCACTGGAACTTGCAGTATTTAGTGCCAAATTCAGTATGAATGCCTGGAAATATCTGACATGGTGCCATAAACAGCTATGACAGTGTCTCTCCACAATTTCTAGGGAGGGATTAGGCTTTTGCATGTACTTATGTATTCAATTTTCTGTTGTCCTGATTTCTTTCAGAAAGTGACTGGTTCTTCTACAGAGCTGATCGGGGGCCTGTCTGTGCTGTGGAACAAAACTTGTGTGTCTGGCTCTCCTCACCCCATTTTTCTCAGGGGCTAGATAGCACTCTGTGGATTTTTCAGTCATACCCCGACAGAAGCTAAGAAAACTAAAACAAGGCCAGTGTTTCCTGAGGCTCAAGCAGTACCAGAGTTAGTTCTGCTGCCTCTGGAGTGAGCGGCAGCCTGAGGGTGGAGGTAGGGCCAGGCAGAGCCCTCTCCTGTCATAGAAGAACAAGGCTGTCAGAGTAGACCCAAGTTGGCCTCTTGGGAGCTACCGGTCAAGAAGCCCCAGAGAAAAAGGCTAGACATGGCCTTGGGTAGGTCAGTGCCCTCCAGGAGAAAAGTCACGTGTAGGGCAGGTCTGTCAATGTGGGATGCTTAATCTGGCATACTTGGTGATGAGTGAGTAAGTGTGGAATGAGTGCAAGGGGCACAGGTCATGGATGGCCTGGCTTGCCTTGCTGTTTGTTTAGTGTGTTCGCCCTGGCAGGGCCGTCTGCTGGCCAGCTCCAGGGACGGGAGTACATGCTAAGACAGAGTGATATGTGTGAGGCTCTTGGGTATTGGGGAAGGGGTCTTATAGGCAGAGTAGAAAGAACATCCTAAAGAAGGGGCACAGCACCCAGCGGATAGGGCCAGAGGCCTGGAGCAGCCTAGGGTGCTCTTCATTTGGGACCAGTGAGGACTCAAGCAACACTCTGCACTCTGAGGCCCTCGTGTCTTTACCCCGGTCTCAGTGGGGTCCATCTGTCACGATACAGCAGAGCCTGCAAGGAGGTCCAGAGAGTGGAGGATGACAGTTGCAGGGAAGCTTCCAGAAGAGGAGGTAAGCTGAGGGCCCCAATGAAAGGAAGCAGTGGACGAATAGGAAAAAAAGCAAAATAGGAGCCCAGTACCCCAGAGAACCAGCGGTGGGAGAACAGCGCCACCTCAAGGGCTTTCCAAGGTAGGTGCCTCACAAAGGCACATGGCCCAGGGCCTGGCGCCTTCTGGCGAGGCTGCCCCCCCCCCCCCAGTGGCATTAAAATCCAAGAGGAATCCTTGAGTCAGGAGGGGCTCTCTAGTTTGAGCTCTGAGGATGCTGGGCGATTAAGGCACCAGAAGAGTCAGGCCCTGGGTATTGGGAAGTATCTTTTACTATTCTGTGCCTCAGGCGGGCCATGTAGAAAACTAAAGATTAGAGAAGACCTTGGCAATCTGCACAATACATGTTGTAGTCCTGAGCAGCACATGTCAGTCCTATGACATTTATAACATGGGGAAAAGATATGCCATTGCCCTGTCTCCTCACTGGGCATTCAGGAGGACTGTGTGGGTGGTGCCAGGGATGGCACCAGGGTTGGTGCCAGTCTTAGCACAAGGTGAGGAGCAAAGGCATGCCAGCCCCGGCAGGCACTGCTCAGCCAGGCCCTGTCTCCTCTGCAAAGACTCTGCCCACCTCACCACTTGGCCCTTAAATCCAAGGACCAAGTGCCCAGCCTGCCACACCCCATGTCTGGAAGGACTTCCTGAGGCCTCCAGCCAGAGTCTGCCCCTTCTGCAGACTAGCCCCGACGTCCAGCAGCAGGAATGCGGGCAGCCCCACCTGGCAGAGGGGCCCAGCTCATCCTGGGAGGACGGCATCCAGTCTGCTCTGGGCCCATGGTCCTGGCTCTGGTGCTCGGAGCTCACCAAGGTTTATTTATTTATCATTTGTTTGGGGTGAAATGGGAGAGAATCAAACCCAGTGAACTGTTTAGCAGTAGTTGGCAGAAAGAAAGGCATGTCTGTTTCTCCCAAAAGAATCCCCTGCATTGTGGCCTTGGCCCCTTGGTTGAGTTTCGGCAGACAGTGCCTTTCTTTCTCCCTGTGCCTGATGGCTTGCCCCTGCCTGTCCGCCCACCCGCCTGTCTGCCCTTGGTCCAGTGGGCCTGTTGCTGCCCACTTGGCTCGGCTGCTGGGCAGGGCGGGAGAAGAGAGACCTGAGGCCTGACCCACCAAGTGCGCCCTGCAGGACTTCTGTGGCCACCCCACCCAAGGGACTCCGAGACCTCTGTGTGGAGTCCTAGGTCCATAAAGGCACAGAGCACAGTGCCTGTAGACATGCAGCCCTCCTCCTCCCGGAGCCAGAGCCAGGTTCAGGGCTCAGGAGAGCAGATGCCCCTCCAGCCACTGCCAGTTGAATTTCCATTGCCATTTTGCAGATGGGAACATGGTGACTGTAAGGAGAGAGTGACTTGCCAGCTTCACACGGTGTGCATAACTCCCCAATCCAGTGGGTACAGACGGAGATGGGCAGGTGGGCAAAAGCTGCGCATGACCTCACTGCTCCTTGGTGGCTCATCTGCAGCCATCTCTGCCCCACCAAATCTGACACTGCTCATCATGCACAGACTAGGAGCAGAGCCATCCGACCTGCCGCCTCTTTTCCTTTGCATTTGCTTCCTCCCTCGGGTCCCACGCCATCTTTGCTTATTGCTGCTCACCCCTGTCTCGGGGCCTTTGTGTATGAGCTCATCCCCCTGGGGCTTTCTTCACCTTGTCAATGGGTCAGTATTACCTCACTTTCTTTCATTTCACTTGTCACTTTCTGAAATCATAGTATTTGCTTCTTGTAGTGCCATTTGTTATATCTCCTCCTCTAGAATAAGGATTCCAGGCCTGGCATATTCTAGGAGCTTGGGCATTATCTGGTTGGTTTTATCTTAAATGAAGGAATAAAATCTGAAACATTATGTCTTGATTATTATTATTTTATTTTATTTTATTTTATTTTTTTTGAGACAGAGTCTCACTTTTGTAGTTCAGGCTGGCCCTGAGCCCAGCCTTAAACTCACAGCAATCCTCCTGCCTCTGCTTCCTGAGTGCTGGGATTACAGGCGTGAGCCACCAAGGCTGGCAATGTATGTGGTATTGATTGCTGCTGAGCGTGTTGTATGTGGTTACCAGGGATTGAACCTGGGCCCTTGCTGTAACCATTGAGTTAAATCCCCAGCTCCCATTATATCTTGATTTTGAGGGATTTTTCCCTTAGAATATTTTATTGTTTCCCCTAGAAATTGTGAGAATCTTGGGGACAAGTCTGAAGAATGGTGATCTACAAAGTATATTCACAGGACAGATTGGTAGGGAGAGTCCAGCACAGTGGAGCAGGGAGAGAAATGACCAGGTTTCGGGGTCAGAGGCTGCTGTGGGACTTTCATTTTACAAGCTCTGTTTCCTTACAAGTAACATGAACAGAGTAGGGAGAGCCCTTCCTCCATTTGCTGTAACAAAAGTAGACAAGTTATAATATGAAAGGTGTTTGGCACAGTGGTCCATACTGAGTGTAAATCCAGCAGAATTTGTAATTACTCTTACTATTATTATGTATTATCAATTTTTTCCAGTAAAGTAGTAATGAAATTATTCTTCTCACTCAGCTCTGATGTTTATAACTCATGTGTCCTCATGGTAGTCATGTAATTTCCCTGGACTTCAGTTCCCTCAGTTATAACAAATAGTTAATGATAATTTCTACCCTTATAGGTTTGTCATAAGGATGCAGTGAAAATACACACATGAAATGTTCTGCAGAGTCATAAGAGCTGAGGATCTGTGATAGAGGGAAGATTATGTGAGCCAAGGTGGGGCTAGAGGAGATTAGGGTGAGCTGAGATTTGGTGACTAAGACACTAAGAAATGAAAGTAGAAGTGAGGAGAGGAAAGGAAACCTCTTGACACTTTGATGGAGGAATACGGAGCCTACGGAGAGAGAAAGGCCATTTCATCTTGTCTCTTGGGAGGATCTTAGGAGCTTATTACAGGGGGTTAAGGAATTCTGGGTAAGGTCTTGGATCTGAATTTTCTCTCCTTCACTCTGGAAAATGAAAATATGGTGTTTTTTTAAAATCTAAGGGATTGAGAGCAGCATGGAGGTCTAGACTTTGGGGGCAAAATATGAAGGTTGTACTCTGCTATTGGCTCCTGTTTTCTGCCCAGGGGATCCAGAGGTAAAAAGTTAATGGCCTGAGAGAGCTGTGTTTACCAGGTACATGGCTTGGCCAGGGTGACAGTTCTGGCCTGACTGGAAAGTTTAATGTTTGACTAGATCTCTTCTTGTACAAAGTCATTTTGTTTACTGGCCCTTAGCTGGTCTGTCTGCTCCCCCTAAAGGACGTATGTGGTGAACCATCACCCAGGAAATGCCCCTAGGATGCCTAGTTCTCTGGTCCATGTGCCATCTTCGTCTCCACTAACTCAGAGCCCTTCACCATCCTCATCATCTCTGAAGATTTTATAACCTGTGTCATCAAGATTCCAGAACTTTCAGCCTCAACACGCCATACCCTGTGGCATCCAAATACCATGATTTTGCTGGTGCGATTTTCAGAGCCCACATCACAAAGCCATACAGCCTTTTTAGGGTACCGACCTGACTTCAGACCCATGACGGGAGCCCCACACTCAGGCCTGTCCCTGGGGCTTCTGGCCTGTTATGTGTAGTCACCACAGTTCAAACCTGATTTGCTCACCTGTAAAGTGCGTCTACAAATGGCTTCCGAGGGTGGATACGAGGGGAGACAGAGAAGATGGCGTGTTGCAGAGGAAAGCGCGCTGCAGATGTGAGCTGTTTCTGGTCCAGTGCCTGGCAGCCGTGCTTAGCATCAGCCCTGTGATGCTGGAAAGTCCTGTTGCGTGCCCTGCTTGTTTTGGCTCACTCTCTGTGGGCTGTGTCTGCCCTGCGGTGTTTACCAAGCCTTCTCACTCAGTCCTGTCTCAGACTCCTCCAGCCCTCACCACTTACGCTTCCCCGTGTGTCCTCCAGGACTGTCACACATGGTTACTAATGCCTTCCTGCATGGCCCCTCAGACACTGCCTGTCTTACAACACTGTACAGAGATACTTTGGCTAGGAGTCATATGTGTATGTTTAAATATGCCACCTGCAAATATGTCACCTGCCTCTGCCACTGCCAGGTGTTTGATGTCTCACAGTATTGACTAGACCTTGAGCAAGGCCTAGGGCCTTTCTGAATCTTCGTTTCCTCACTTTTAATGGGGGAGAGCAGCACATACCTCCTACTGTTGCAGTGATGAACGATGCCAAGAAGTAAAGTGTTTCAAATAGCTAGTATATCGTAGGTGTCATCAATATTAATAACAATGACAAAGTAAGAGAGGAAGACCCTGGGATCAAACTCCCTATGAGTTTACACGATATAGACGGGTTTGTTACTTCTTCTAAGCCACAGGTTTTCCTCCCTTGAATCACTTAAACCTGCCATGCCAGGGTTGCAGCAGGGTTGGTGGCAATACTGTAAAAAACATGAGAAATTGTTTCTATTTACCTCTTTGTGGAAGAAGTCCTATCTTGGCTTATATTTTGCATTCCCTCAAGCTGCTGTGTTCAGTACAGTTTAGTTTCTGAAGTGAACTTAATTAGCAAAGCTGATAACCAGATGCCCTGGACCACAAACAGCAATGAAGAGAAAGTATGAACCTTTGAAAGGATGGATGGGGAGAAGCTTTCCAACTTTCTAAAGCTGGCATCGCCTTGAAACCTAAACTAGACAAGACATCACAGGAAGACTGACAGTACCACTTATACCAGGAACATGGATATAGAAACTCTCAACAAAATATTAGCCTCTCAGATTCAACTGAACAATACCAGATTAATACATCATGATCATGTAGGTGTTACTCCAGGAATAAGAGCTGGTTTAATATTCAGAATGAATTAATATAATTCATTATATAAATAGACTACCTGAGATAAACCTTTGTGACTGTCTCAACAGATGCAGAATAAGCCTTTGAAAAAATTCAACACCATTCTTGATAAAAACTATCTTTTTCTTATATGAGAAATTGAATATATAAAAATAAAATAAAAGAGACAAAGTAGGAAACAGGGAGGCATGCTTTTTAAAGATGAAGGGAATCAGGGAAGGTATAAAAGAAAAAAGTAAAGGAGGGACAGGATATATATTTATAACAATTCTCAACATATGATATATATACATCAATTCCTAAAGATATGTATATATATGTATATACCATTTCCTCAAAATGAAGGTAATTATTGTGTTTCACAAACATACCAATAAAATAAGTTAAAAAATAATAGTTCATAGGGAACTTTAAACAATTATCTGATGACCCACAATTGACATCGTAGATGATGGTGAAAATTGAATAGTTTCCCCTAAGATCAAGAGCAAGACAAATTACACACCTGCTAAAGAATTAATATCCAGGGCCGGGGAGTTAGCTCAGT
>PVIR01042791.1:0-11978 GCA_004026965.1 Petromus typicus | reverse complement strand
AATACATGGGAAAAATTAAATATCTCAGATTTGAGTAATTATTGGTTGTAAACAACTTTTATTCTACCTCTCTGCATGAATAAAACTGAGTAACATATTTTAAAAATATTTCAAAGTAATCAAGCCAGTGCCCTTGGAAGGTGTATATTTTCCTACTAGACTGTAAGACCTTCAAATGGATTGATTGAAAATCAAGTTTGTAGGTTAGATCTAAGTAATAAATCACCTAATATCAAGGATGGTACCTTGTTGAGCCTGGAAAAAGCATTTTATAGGCAATGTATAGTAAATAGACAGTATTTTAAAGTAGACACATAAGTACTTGCTTACTTTACAGGATTTATTTCTTTGTTTTTCTTTCTTCTTGAGATTATCAGAGAATGGAAACTAAATGAAATACACTTAAATAAGAAACACAACATTTTTCAAAGTAAATTTTAACATCACATCTTCTTTATGGCTATTGAAGGGCTGTGAAACTTCTAGCTCCACACAAAACACAACGAAGAAAGAAGGAAGGCAGAGCATCGACTTTCCAATCGATCCTCTGTGTATCACGTGTGAACTGTACGTTCAGCTCAAGTTGTTGAAGCTGTCAACCCACATAAGGCTTTCCCTCAGCTTCTGTGATACCAAATAAGTTATATGTCTTGACTTGCCATGAAAGTTAAATGTGACATTTTGGGAAAATAAAAATCATTAAAATTTGACAGCTGGCAAATTATGCTAACATCTGGCAACAAATCATTCTTGACAGTTCAAAAGTACACTTTTTTATTGCATAGTTATTAATAGTATAAAGAGAAAAGGGAAAAATTTATAGCTCAACTTGACTATCATATACCCTAAAGTGATAGAAAGGATACACTCTTTATATTAATGCAGAAGAAATGTAGTCTTTTTATATTTGAGATTTGACGTAGTTTAGAACTGAATAACTATAATCATGAGTGGTTTTAGGTGGTGCCACAAGGTAAAAGGAGAATTGAAAATTTCAAAATTTGTGATAACATAATAAAATTTATGAATTTGCAATAGCAAATTACACTTGCAGCATGGGGGAATTGGCAGGAGTGTGAAGATCAACTGCAGGCAATATTAGTAATAAAGCAACATCCCATATTTAACTAGAATTCCTCTGGTATAAATACCATAATTTTGGTTACACTGGTTACTACTTATGGGTAGAAGAAATTCTAGCTGGCAACTTAACAACAATCATGCTTTGCAGCCTAATCGATAGTTTATTTAACACAGACTGAACTCACCGGAGTTTGTATATGAATATTATGTATGATCACTAATCTTCATAAATGGGAACTTCTAGTGTTTATTTTGACAGTGACAGTTTCTATGCTTACATTATGTTCATGTATATACTATCTATAGTACAATAGTACACATGTAGTATATATAGTACATATAGTATATATAGTATACATATAGTATATATAGGCATCCTCTGTATACTATAAATATAAAAATATACAATATATAGTAGCTCAAAGAGTATATAGTAGCTCAAAGAGGAGATATATATATATATATATATATATATATATAAGATCAAAGAGTATATATATATATATATATATATATATATATATATATATAGTAGCTCAAAGATCATATATATATGATCTTAACCAAACTTGATGTGAGCCCATAAAATAAAAACTGAATCATAGTGTGAAAATCTTTCTTAAGTTCTGGTTTACACTGTATAAATCACTCTTCCATAAATGCAATTTCATACTTCAGAAGGAGTAGCTTGGAAAACATGATCTCAACAAACACTTTTGCCTCTGAAGTGTATCTGTATCTTAAAATGTCACATTCCAGTCTAGTATAGAAAATATATTCATCCACAAACTTTTAACTTGATAAATGATAAAAACAAAGGTTTTATTCACTCATGTTTGTGTCAAACACCAAAGCCACATAATTAAACATCACTGAGTTTTAAAACAGGTGATTTTTTAAAAAGAAAACACAAAGATAATGTGACTGAAGAGTTTTCTCTCTTAATTAAAAATCCAAGATATAAAGTAACATAACGTGGTCCCTAAAATCTCCAATTTGTATATAAAGATATCTTAGAAAGCACCTGTGCTCTGTTTTATGGTTAAATATTCTAAAGATAATCATATTGAGAATTTGTTTCACCATATTTTTATAATTCATGGATGGTTTTTCACTTTTCTAATACTCGAGCTTCAGTTCACTTTCAAATACTTGAAGTGTCAATGCAAGTGTACTGTGAGCTCTTAATGAAATCTTCTACACTTTATCATTTCAATATTTCAGACATTCATATTTTAAATTAGCTAACAAGAGTAACACACACACACATTTCTATATTCTACAAGTTGAAATCAAACTATACAATTATTTTTTTTAAATCAAAGTTCCAACTTTTATTGTATTATTACAGCATCAAAGACTTGTGTCCTGGATCAAATACCCTATGAAAATATTGTTTTTATTTCATGTAATTTCAACAAGAGTTATTCAGTTAACTGAAAATCTGGTTTTAGTAGTTGTAAGTTTTCCTTGTTTATACTTGTAATTTTTCTAGAAAATCAAAGATTTGTGAAAGACAGTTGAAATGGAAATATACTATTTTGTACTTGTTGAATATTGGGTTAATAAAGTACTGTATTCTCTGTATACTGTAAATAAAACATCAGGTTATAAAATTAGTGAATCTAGATTTTGTTTTAGAAAAAACTCACTTAGACTGACTGGTTATTTATACAGTGCAGTATTCTATGTTTTAAAGCTTTTTTTTTTTTAAAACCTTGGATGTGACTAGGTACAGTTACTGACTATTTGGACAGCCCTTCTGGTTGCAGGGCAGAAGCAGTCGGAATGAAGGCTGAAATCAAGAAGACACACTGTATTAAAGGTGTTAGAAAGCCTGCTGGAAGCGAGATAGTGCCACCTTCACACAGGCTTGCTGTTTTCTCCTGATTCATCCTGCTCTCCATTTTTGCTTCTAGCAAGATGCGTTTAAAGAATCTGGGTAACCATTAAAGACAAGGTTCCATCCCTGTTACTATGTCAGCAGGGAAGGGAGTGTGTAAGATCCCAGGCATGTGGGTTATAAGATTGGTCCACTTCTGCATTAGTCCTTTATCCAAACACTTCATCATGCCACTGTTCAACTTCGACAACTTAAAGATATTTATTATTTATGGTGTCTGACCTTGACTGTGGCTTTTCCCATGACTTTATTTCACCATTAAAATAAGACAGCTTGGTACTGAACCAGATATAAATCTGTTTTAAGAAACTTCTTGCATCACCAGTTGCTCTCCTGCATGTCTGTCAGCTTTATGATGAAAATATCCCTAGGCCCAACTGGTGCTCCCAGAAGGAGTAGCTGTCTGGTGCCAGCTATATGGCTAGAGCCAAGTCCAGACTAAAGATAAATACTGCTGTGTGCTGCTGAGATTTTGTAGTGTTTGTCAGATTAAAAAATAGCTGATCAATACTCTTAGAGTCTGAATCTCAAGCTAGTGACATTAGTTATGTAACCCTTAAAATGACCCTTTGCTTTTTGAAAAATCAGCTAAACCATGTTATTTATCTCCTACTTTAAGAAGTTAGTCAGTAAAAAATGAATTCCTGCTATAAGCCAGCTACCAGTGAGGGCACTAATGAGAAAACAAAAAGAATTTTCTGGAATCACAAAGCTTATATTTGTATACAAAATGACATGCAATAAATAAGCTTCATAATATTTTAGAAAGTAAATAGTTAAAAGCTATACTATATAGATAATGTATGGGCTTTAATTGTACTTATCAGTATTGGTTCATTATTATGAGTGTCAGTGGTGCCTGAAGCACGATAAGGTATCAGTATGGTTGGAGTGCAATGAAGGTGGGGAAAGAAAGATTAGCGAGAATAGAGAAGATGGAAGAAGGTTGAATTGCATGCATTAAAGGTCACTTCAAGGACTTAGACTTTACTCTGACTGAGTAGGTAGCCATTGGAGAGTCTTAAAAGAGGCACTAGGCTGTTGTGTTTGAATCAGATAAAGAAAGGAAGTAGAAATGGAGACACGGATGATGGTCAGAAACTCTTACAGGAAGCTGTGAGAAAATGACAATGTTAGCAATTAGATGGTGAGAAATGTTTCACTGTGGATCTATTTGAAAGAAGGTCAGCAGAGTATTATGACTGTCTACTCTATGTGAGAGAAAGAACATATCAAGAGTGATTCTAAAACTTAGGTGTGTTTACAAGGACAGAATTGCTATGAGCTGTGTTACAATTGGAGATTATTTGGGGGAAAGATCATAGGCTCAGATTTGGGAATGTTAGGCTTGAGGTGTAGATTGATGTCTAAGTAAGACATAGGTAGAGGACAATTGGGCAAAAAGATCTAACTCAAAATGATGTCTCAGATATAGCTATATATTTGCAGATAGTTTACATTTAAATAATGTTTGTAGATCTTAAAATGGACAGGATCACAGGATGAATAGAGGAAAACCCAAAAAGTGATTCTTAAAACCTGTCACTATTTAGGGCTGTAAAAAAGCTGCTAATGAGGTAGCAAGAGGAGAGAGTCATGCAGGATACAAAGAGAAGAAAATAATTCCAGGAGGAAAAAGGTGTACTGTGGTACCTGCTGCTGTTGGATCAATAAGAGAATAAAAGTTTGACTTAGGATTCCATAATTTTAAAGTCATAACTACCATGTCTAGTCCATTTGGATTATTTGGAAGAATATTTCCATGATCACAGAACGCACAAACCAGTTCAAAGAGCTTTATTATATATAAAGACAAACTAAAGTCAGTAACTACAGTAAATAAGGCATGGCAAATGGAAGTTTATTTCAGGAAACACAAATTAGTTACATAGTAATAACCTTCGTTCAATAGAAGAGTAATAGCTATAATTAGAGAGAGGATGTATTTACTGGAATCTTAATCTTGAGAAATTAAAATGGATTAGTATATTGTATAAAATGAGAACATTAGTAGAAAAAGGTATAAGCAGTGCCCCATAATAATGTTTCTGAGGGGTTGATATGATGTTCAGAGTTTGTTCAGTTCTCTTCCTTTGACTACTACCATTAACACACTACAATCACTCGACCTTTTATCTCTGTAAATTTCATAATTATTTTTATGCTCAAATAAGATTATAATTGTACATTACCATGTGAAAAATATTATTAAACTTTATACCACATTCAAGTTTTAATAGATGCAGATAAATTAACATGACATAGACAATGACATTTAACCTATACCGCACACATTCAAGTGCAATATTCTCTTTAAATTAGCAATTTTTAGACTCTTCACTTTCAGCAAAACATTGCACTGAGGTAACAGACTCAAAATACTTCAACTAGAGAACGGATTGCTGGGCTTGATGAACAACTAAACTTTCTTTAAGTGAAAGATCCTAATCAAGTGATAATCAGGTTTCTCTGGAACAGGAGTGAAAGGTTTCTTGCTTCTGGGACGTGCAAGTGGAAACAACCACACAGAATGCGAGGCTGACAGTGTGACGACCACTAATCCTCAGTGATACCTGTTTGCAAATCTTTAACAATTGTTCAGCGCGCAGTAAGTGATCAGTAACTGTTTAATGGACATACCAATGCGTGGATTCAATCTGACAACCTACAGCCACAGTTCCTTAATGTAGTTAATAGACAGGAGGTAAAGGGGACATATCTGTTCATAATTTTAAAAATGTTGTAAAGGCTTGCTTCTACATGGGATTTCCTCATGAAAGCAAAAGAAGTAAATGGAAATTTCATAACTCCTATTTGTCTAAAAGAAGAAAAGGAAAGAGGTTGGTAGGAATGGAAATTTAAAAACAACTGAGCAGTTTCTTAAATGTATCATATCATCTACAGCTTTCCCTCTGCTAGTATCTTGAAATATCTTTGTCAACATGGATTGGGGACAATACTTTTTTGCTACAAAATCTATGATGATTTCTTGGAATGTCATCCAGTCTAGGTAAAAGAACACTATATATTAACTTCCCCGTGTCATATTTGTACACAGAACTCCTAGTATACACATCTATGAGCACCGACTGAACTGTCACTGTTTCTTTTTATGTTCCTAGAATGTGTCAATGCACATCAATAATAATGACCAAACCATCTCTGAATCTTGAAAAAAATTCAGGAAGTGGAAAGACATTTGACTTTTCTCCCAGGAGAAAAGTCGGCAAACAAGAACTATTTCTGGGAGAGTATGTGACATAATATTTTAATTATAAGCAACTCTCAATGAAACCAGCAGAAATTCAGGCATCTGAAGACGGTTAATAGAGTTGTTCTGTGCTGTAGCATGCATCACAGAGGCCCCCAGGACTTGCTCTGTGACTGTTTGCTTCTGCAGCACATGGCACATCTCACTTCTGTGGTTATTGGCATGACAGCAGCAAGGCAGTAAATTTAACTGTATTCACAACTCCTTCTGTTAATATCTAGAACACACCCTACAGAGAGCTGCTTTCCAGGTGAGACTGAGTAAGCTTCGGTGGGCACAAGTGAGAGAATGTCCTTTTTTCACTCTGTAAAATGAAAAGCTGCAGTAACAGGTCTTAAAATGACCTGTGAAACTGAAGGTATAGACTCAAATGTATATGGCTGGAAAGTAAGAAAAGGACTCAAGTGAAAGAAATTGAAAGATTAGGGAGGTGGCTGGGGGCGCAGAATGCAGCTTCCACTCTTGTTAGAAGGAAAAAATACTGTGGAAAAGAGAGTGCCCATTCTTTGCAAGAGGAAGAAATTAAGACGCTCCAGATACAGTCAGCTTTCCTGTAACATTTAATCCTGAAGGTCTGGCTGAGGATTCTCTAGGAGCTATGTAATGCTGCATCCAGAGATATTGGCTTGAGAGAGAGAAAGAACAGGTCATGAGCTGGCTTTGTCATTGCATCTGTGTAAATGCAAGGCAAGTTATGTACTTGTTTGAACCTCCATCTGTAAAATGGAGCTCAAAACAACGAGCTCAGTCTAACTAAAGGAAAATTTGGGAGGCTCAATGAAGCAACGCCCAGAAAGCATTTTTAGGACGTGCTGTTATATGGTTTAGTAGTTAAACCTGTGGAAGTGAATTGGGCTTCTTTAAAATTCCAGTCTCTCGCTTACTGATGGTGTTACCTGGGCACACTACTTTACCTTTGCATTATTGTAAAGTCTGCTGCCTCCAAGCTGGGAAATGGGTAAGCTAGTACACATACCTCATGAAATTATTGTGAAGACTGAAGAACATCACCTATCCAAAGTGTCTAGTAAAATGCTTGGCACGATGGTTGGCGCAAAAGAATCAATACATAATAATTATCAAATGAGAGGCACAGGGACTGTCATTTCATGTCCCACATGATTGAAAACATTACAAGATGGAGGGATTCATAAAAGGAAAAAGGGGTAAATAATGAGGGGGAAAAGAATGTGACAGTAATAAAAGGAAACAAAACTTATGAATATAGGGGGTGGGGGTTGCAGGGCTGAGGGGAAGGGGAAAAATAGAGTCATGTATTCAGGTACAAACTCTCAATGTTGAATGCAATGATGATGTGTGCTCAGAATGTACCAGTAAAGTTTGAATTAAAAAGAAGAAGAGCTCCCAGTTTCAGTATATGCTTTTTTCATTCTTGTCTCCCAGCCCTCTCTATCTCTGAAGCAACAGATTCCACTTTCATTTTAAGCTTGATTGGTCTAGGAAAAATATATTTCTCATGCAAAAAAAGAAAAAAAAAAGCACATGCATTTCAGTTTGCTTTTAATAAATGTAGCTAAGCAATATTCTTCAGTGAAAATAATCCTTAACAAGTCTTTAATGAGATATCCAAGCACACCAATCAAGCTAATATCTAACTGAGATCTGTCTGTGTCCCAGGTGTGATGCTGGCCATTGAAATATGCATCTTAAGTGAAAACTTACATGAACAGACTCAAAGATCTTCAGTATCTTCCTTAATTTAAAATAGTGGTAACAGGTATACCCTACAGTAGGACTAAAATAATGGACTCTTTTTTGCAAAATAAATTCAGGGAGATGTTTTGAAAGAATTAAACCGTATAGAAAAAGATGGTTCTGTATATTTTACACCTGGAATTATTTCCAGTCTTACTTTGAGCTCTCTTAACTTTTCCGTTCTGGCAGAGCAGAAGATGGTCGCCAGCCAAAACCATTTCCTGATGTACGCTGCCTTTTATGAAGAGCATTCTACATTGGAACTGTTCTGTGTGTCTGCTGGGACCAGCTACCCAGTGGGGCAGCCCGGCTGGCCCATTAACTCTGCGCAGTGTGGGCTTTATCATTGCTAAGCAGCCTCTATGCCCAATTACAGAGTAATAGCATCATTAGTTTTGCCATCGTTATTTAGTCATGATGATAAGAAACAGAAAATATTGGAGAAAATTGAAGAGAATTTGTTCACATTAATGCTCTCGTTTTTATGAACATACCCATATGCACCTGCACAGATCAGCTCATTAACAGAGACAGAAACTCCTTGTCTAATGCTCATGTTGCTAATAAAAATCAATTGCAATTGAGAGAAGACATAGGGAGTAATCATGCTACCTTTTCCTGTTTATTGTGATTCAGAACAGAAGCCACATCTAGGAAAGTTCAAAATTAAAATGACTCTTTTTCCTACAGGTTTCTTACATTTGAAAAACTATTCTTAAAAAGAAGAAAGAGAATAACTTCCAGCACTTTGAGAAAAACTGATTCTCATCTTAATTTTGAAGAATAATATTTTGTCCGGTGGAATTAAAAAACCTTAAGTTTTTTGACATCTGATTTCATAGACCAACATTAAAGTCAGTCTGGGAAGAAAGTGTAAAAGTTTAGTTCCCTTTGCTTTGTAAGAGGTTTCATTTCTAATAAAAATGCATGCAGTATTTTACTGGCAAAGACATAAAAATGTGACAAATTTTGCTTTTTATTTATCTCCATAATTCAACTTTCCAGAAAGTATTCCGTTCTATGGCCATCATTACCCAGTGATGTTACATTCTGGATAATAATAATAAGCAAATATTTCTGTAGCAGTTTCCAATTTCCAAAACCCTCTGAAATAAAGTGCCTTATTATTCTTAAAAATGCCTTATGATAACACAAATAGATATGGTTTTCATTATCTATGAGTTAAAAAACCCCACCAATTTCTTCATCCAGTTTTTGAACTTTAATATCAGACTTTCATCTATACATTTCTATATAATTTCAAATATATTTTAGGGATTTATTTGCATATAACATTAAAAGAAATACAATTAGAAGTCTATTTTAAATATTTAATTATTTAAATTTTTAATTTCTCCTTTCTTCTACTATGTTAACTTGTTAGCCTCCTGTTCACCTACAATGTGTTGTTGACAAAATCACACATCATAACCCTCAAGAATTTTCTTTTTGCCATGTTTAGATTGCTTTGCTTTGCTTTCATTTTTTTAAATTGAAATCTTTATTGGTACATTACATATACACATCATGATTACACTCCATAATGGGGATTTGTACCAGTATAAGACACAACTTAATTCTCATTTTTTTCCCATAACCCTACCCACCCTGCCACCCCCCTATATACATAAAATTTGTTTCCTTTCTTTTTTGTTATAATCTCATTCACATCTTTTCTCTGGTATGAGAAAATAAAGATGTAAATGAGTCCTAGAATTGTATGTTATATATTGTGAAATAGAAAATACTCAAAGTAACATAGGGTGAAAGGGGGAAAATAATGAGATTTCCTTTCATTTTTTTCTTTAAATTTTAAATTGTCTTTTCCTATGGCTCAATTTTATGATGCATTTGTTATAATCATTCTACTTTTTAAGAAATCTCTGTTATGTGACATCCTTCTCTCTGACTGTGTATGTGCCAAGCATGTACACAGATCCATACCCATTATCAGAGAAGTCGCCTTATAAAGCACAATCAACAAACACTTCTCCATTTTCTGGCTCAAAATTCAAAGAATCTTGATTTGAGAATGTCTAGTTTATTGCAGGTACTGAGTTCAAGAAACCTTGCATGTCCTAAAATTTATTCTGTGTTCCCAAATCAATTCTCTCAAATGCATTTTTAAGTAAGTATGCCCAAATGCGTTGTTTCTCCCTTCTTTCTTTGTTTCAGACAGTTGGTGAATTGACTTTTGCAATCACATGACTTAAAAATGTCTAAGAATATATAAAATATTTGAATTTTGAGTATTCTCCCAAAGTCTGATGGATTTTCCTGAGGTACACTGACTGAGACTATGTGGGTAGATTTCGAGTTCACATTTTTCTCTTAAAGATTTTCTGTAATTTTTCCATTTTTATTTATGTCTTTGACATGTAAGAATACTAATTATTTTTTGGATATATGAAAAATTGCTCTGAATGAAATGTTACTGAATTCTTTCTGGTAAGTTTAATCTGTATGTTTTCTTCATTATTATTTTTACTCTACAGGTTTGGTTTTGATTAAGACAAAAAAAAACACTCTTCCATAATCATGGCCCTTATGACTTGTTAAAAGTTCAGTGAGAACTCTAAGGGAAAAAAAATGTAAAACTCTAGCTATCTTTGATTCTTATTCTATAGAATTTCACTAGTACGTTTTTACTGCATGATCAGTTTTATTCCCCAGTATTTTCAGAAACTATTTCATGTAGAAGATGCAGAAACCTTTTTTACTTATGATTTATAACAAGATAGTTCACATTATTGGAAAATTATAATGAATTATTCCTGATTTTTATATGAACATTGATAACATTAAGCTTACAAGACAATATCATAGGGATTGACTTATGTCACAAAACAACAATTGGGCTCATTTGGGAGTCTTATCTAAATGCAGATTTTGAGCTTGTTATTGAGAGTTTTTTGAAAATTTTTGAATTGTGTATCTCGATCTGGGGATATCTGAGCAGCATGACAAGTTCTTTTCTGTATAATACTTTCTTCATGCTCAATATAGAGAGATTAGAGAATAAGCAGTAAATGTATGATATCACAGTATAACATAGTTCTCATGATTAACTTTGTTCCTTCTTTTTCTTTTTCTTTCTTTCTTTTCTTTTTTTTTTTTTTTTTTTTGATACTGGGGATCAAACTCAGGGCACTGCACTTGCAAGGCAGGCATAGTACCACTGAGCCAAACGCCCAGCTCTGTCATGATTAACTGAATGAACCTGAGTTGGAAATTCTAGTTTTCCAATTTAATAGATAAGTTTCTTTCAGATATACAAATTCCATCCTATCCAACCAACAATTTCTTGGAGCTAAATGGAAGAAAGATATTAAAGCATTTAGTGCCTCTATATACTTATTGGGTACTCAGTACATAACAAAATTTATTATTATGGCTTTTGTTAATTTGTAAAAAGTTTTCATTAGTGCTATCTATATTTGCAAGATATACTATTTATATTCCTTGTATGAAATTGGTACATGACACATCTAAATCCTTTTCTTCTACTATTTTCCCTCTCTTCTCTCCCACTTCTCTCCATCATTTTTTTTTTTTTTAACTTTAGTTTTTTTGGGACAGGGTCTTGCTTTGGTCCTGAACTCAGCCTCGAACTCAGCAGTCCTCCTGCCTCTGCCTCTGCCTCCTGAGTTCTGTTATTACAGGCAAGAGCCACCACACCTGCACTGTACTTTGTGGTACTGATTGCTAGTGGGTGTGAGTCTCCACATTCAGCATTGTTGTACATGGTTACCAGGTATCGAACCTGGGACCTTGCACTTGCAAGGCAGGCATCAGAACCAGTGAGCTAAATCCCTGGCCCTCTCTCCATCCCCCGATACTCTTCTCACTTGAGAAAGATTATCTCTCTAATCCCTATTGTTCATCTTTTGCTTTGCTCTTTCTTATCTCTGGTGGATTTCTGCCAGTGACCTCTCCCCTTTGCTTTCTCTACTGCAGGGTGAACCCCTCATAACAGACATACTGTCTTTCACAAGTCTTCCTTCT
>PVIR01042790.1:0-12061 GCA_004026965.1 Petromus typicus | reverse complement strand
ATTTTTTTTTTTTTTTTTTTTTTTTGGTTTTTGGGGACAGGGTCTTGCTTTGTGGTTCAGGCTGGCCCTGAGCTCAGCCTCAAACTCACATCACAATCTTCCTGCCTCTGCCTCCCGAGTGCTGGGATGACAGGCGTGAGCCACCACGCCCGGCACTGTGGTATGTGGTACTGGTTGCTGCTGGGCGTGGGTCTCCACACCCAGTATTGTTATGTGGTTACCGGGGAATCGAACCCAGGTCCTTGCGCTTGCGAGACAGGCGCAGGAACCACTGAGCTAACGCCCCGGCCCAATCTCTTGAATTTCTGTTTCAATCTGTTTATTGGATTCCATTTGTTTTCTATGCTGGGATCTCATCATGTTTCTGAGGTCTTTTATTTTTTAAATCTGTGTCATTCACCCTGATTATCATCTGTGCTGCTATCTGAGAGATTATTTCTGATTTCATTTTTCCAGATCCTCTTTTGTTGCCATTTCATGGGGTCCAAGAGGTTGTGTTTCAGAGTGGTTCATTTCATTAGTCCCTGATTTTCCTTTTGGAGATTGAGAATTCTGGGTTTGGGTCTTATTTGGGTTTTCTCTCATTTTGATTTTTTTTGCTATGCTGTTGTTTTTGGTTTAATTTCTGGGTTAATATTTATAAACTACTTATTGCAAGTGTCTTTCTTGCTAATATTTAGAACCTTTAAGGAATAATTTCTACTTGGGTCATCTTCCTGATATCATTAACCATTAGGCCTCTGCATAAGTTCCAACACAACCGCAGAACTTGCTGCTTAGTTGCAGATTCCTAAGTCTCACGCTATGGTCACATGAGAATTCAATGTAAGCACAATTCAGATGGGGCAGAAACACTCAGTGCAGGCCTTGCCAATCCCAGTTCCAGCACTACCATTCAACCTGATTTTTTAAGACAGGAACTCACAATATTACCCATCCTGACTTCAAACTTGCGATCTTCCTGCCTCAGCCTCCCAAGTTACTGAAATCACATGTGACCCTAAGCCCAACTAACAACTTGATTTTTTAAATAAGCAAAGGACTTGAATAGGCATTTCTCCAAAGAAGATATACATATATCCAAGAAGTACATGACAAAATATTCAACACAATTGGTCATTAGGAAAGGCAAATTAAATTCACAATGAGGTACCACTTCATCACATGACGATGACTGCAAGGAAAAAACAAGAAATAAGTGTCAGTGAAACTGTGAGGCAAGCGAGGCCCTCGAAGAAAATGGTTCAGCTACTGTGGAAACAGTTTGATGGTTTTTCTTAAAGGTAAACAGAGTTACCACATAATTCTGCCATTCTGTTCCTAGATAAATGGCCCAAAGAACCAAAGTCTGTTACTCAAGCAAGTACATGGATCACAGGCTCATAGCAGCAGAATCCACAACAGTTAACATGTGGAAACAGCCAAAAATGTCCAACAGGGGAAAGGGTGAACAAATTGTGGTATATGCATAAAAGAAATTATTCAGCCATAAAAAGGAATGAAGTATGTAGTAAATAGGGGAAGGGAACGTAACTAGAACTTTTGGATTAAGTTCCAGTCTCTTGTGAGTTCATGGCACATGGCGAAATAATTAATAATTAGGCAGAAATGAGACTTAGAGAAAACTGAGCTTGGGTCTGATCTTGCTACTCTGGGCGGCAAGGACTCCGGACCCCCAGCCTACCACACCTTTTATTATCTGCATTCCAAATACCCAGAAAGGCAGGGCCACACCAAATATAGTCCTAGAGAAGTTATGTAGATGAGGATTCCTCGGGGCAAGGCAGATGTCAGCAATAGTCCTTGAGAAGGGGGAGATCCGTGCAGTTCTGCCCTGAAGCATCACAGCATGTGGGACCAATGAGTCTCTATTGCTACCAGAGATGAAGAAAAGAGTCAAGTCCAAAGTCATCCGAAGGCAGGAAGTCCTGATCAATTTTGACCTTGCAATTTCCAAACTGGGTGGTTCCCAACAGAAGTATATGCTACATGCATGATGTCAAAGATAAACACAGGCAGACACTAAAGTGGTGACAATAGACTTGATTCAGTAACTACTGCCAGTAGGAAAAGAGCTGATCTCTAGCTCATTTTATGCAGCAGTGACCTGGACATTTTAAAGGACTAAAGTGGGGGTAAAGGGAGAGTAGAAGCTCAGCAGAGTCAAAGAAGTGAAAATGGACCAGGGATTTAGCTCAGTATTTCTGGCACCTGTCTTGCAAGTGCGAGGGCCCGGGTTCGATTCCCTGGTAACCACATAGAATACTGGGTATGGAGATTCACAGCCAGCAGCAACCAGTACCACATACCATAGTACTGGGCATGGTGGTTCACGCCTGTAATCCCAGCACTCGGGAGGCAGAGGCAGGAGGATTGCTGCGATGTGAGTTTGAGGCTGAGCTCAGGGCCAGCCTGAACTACAAAGTGAGACCTGTCTCAAAAAAAAAAAGAAGTGAAAATGTACAGAGGGCTGCTCAGCATGAATGCAGGGAAATCAGCTGTGTCCACTGGTGGCATTTACAGGAAGTAAGGGCTCTATGCTCCCACAGGACTGAAGACTGACTTTTCGTTCCTGATTATTACATTCTGAAGGAATGGTTCTGTGGTCCTTGAGAAAGACATTCCTGAGTTGGAAGAGATGTATATTTACAGTTGTAAGCTTTTTTTGGAGGAGGAGAGTACTGGGAATTGAATCACACTGAGCTGCATCTCCAGCCTTCCTTTATTTTTCATTCTAAGACAGAGTCTTACTAACTCGTCAAGTTGCTCAGGCTGGGCTGAAACTTATGATCCTTCTGCCTCAGCCCCTGAGTGTGCTGGGACTGCAGGGGTATGCTACCATTCCTGGTTTTAATTGTAAGCCTTTTCTATTTTTATTTTTATTTTTTTTGCAGTATTGAGGATTGAACTGAGGACTTTGTACTTGCAAGGCAGGTGCATTAGCCCTTTCTAGTAAATACTCTAAAGGTCAAGGGCCTATCATGGGGTGTTGACTAGGACAAATAGCAAATAAATAGCAAATAGCAGCATGAGCTTTCTCAGGCAGGCATTCTGATGCAAAGCTGAGAGCATCCTAGGGACATGTCTTTATGCAGCTAGAAGCTGTGCTAGGCTTTTAGTGCAGGATTTGGATGGAGCTGCCGTGTGCCAAGAGATTTGCAGTCCTAATTGACACATCTTATGACATGGATGAACCTTGAAAACATGACTCCATGTAAAGAAGGCTGGACACAAATGGTCACACAATGTATAAACCCAGAAAGGAAAATTCACGAAGACAGAACACAGATTGGGGGCTGCCAAGGGCTGGAGTGGGGTGTGGAATAGGCAACAACTGTTTAGGAACACTGAGTTCCCTTTTGGGGTGAAGAAAATGTTTCAGAGCTAGATGGAGATGGTGGCAGCACAACATTGGAAATGTGTAAATTGCCACTGAATGGTTCATCTTACAAAGGTTAATTATGTGCTATGTGAATTTCACCTCAAGTTTTTTTAAAAAGAAAAGATTAAACCATGGTGTGGCCTGAGTGATTAAGTTTCCCTTCCGCTATTTCTGTCACAGTGATCCATGCACATGGGAATGAGTCCCGCATCCCAAGAGACTCATGGTGGAAAGTACTTTCTGTCCCTCCCCAAACCCAGTCCCAGCTACAATCAATTTCACCTGTTGAACCTCTTGCTAATTAGTTCCTTCAGTGCTTTCTGTCACACCTCCAGACTAGCACTATTCAATCAAGCATCCTGCAATCATAGAAATGTTCTGCATTACACTGTCCAGTGTGGTAGCCACTAGCTACCACTAGTTCTTCACAGCCAGCAGCAACCAGTACCACATACCATAGTACTGGGCATGGTGGCTCACGTCTGTCATCCCAGCACTCGGGAGGCAGAGGCAGGAGGATTGCTGTGATGTGAGTTGGAGGCTGAGGTCAGGGCCAGCCTGAACCACAAAGCGAGACCCTGTCTCAAAAATCCTTAAAAAAAAAAAAAAAAAAAAGGGGCCAGGGAGTTAGCTCAGTGGTTCCTGCGCTTGTCTTGCAAGCGCAAGGACCTGGGTTCAATCCCCGGTATCCACATACCATACTGGGCGTGGAGACTCACGCCCAGCAGCAACCAGTACCACATACCACAGTGCCGGGCGTGGTGGCTCATGCCTGTCATCCCAGCACTCGGGAGGCAGAGGCAGGAGGATTGTGATGTGAGTTGGAGGCTGAGCTCAGGGCCAGCCTGAACCACAAAGCGAGACCCTGTCTCAAAAAAAAAAAAAAAAAAAAAAAAATGTGGCAAGTATCTAACTGAAGGATTGATTTTTCACTTTATTTAATTATTTTGTTAGTACTGGTGATTAAACCCATGGCCTCATGTGTGCTAAGCATGTGTTTTATCACTGAACCATACCCCCAAACCATATTTGGTTTTTATTGTAGTAAGGCCAAGAATTTAGCTCAGTGGTTCCAGTGCCAGCCTTGCAAGTGCAAGGGCCCAGGTTTGATTAGTAACCACATACAATGCCAGGAGTGATGACACACCCACCAGCAATCAGAACTGCATACCACAGTGCCAGGTGTGGTGGCTCATGCTTGTAATCCCAGCATTGGGGAGGCAGAGGCAGGAAGATTGCTATGAGTTCAAGGCTGAGCTCAGGGCCAGCCTGAGCTACAAAAAAGTGAGACCCTGTCTCAAAAAAAAAAAAAAAAAATCAGGATGCTGCTACAGTCTGAATATTTGAGTCCCTCTGGAATTCATGTTGAAAAATAATCCTTACTGTAGAAGTTTTAAGAGGCTTTGGGGAGGTTAATTCAGTCATGGGGGCTTTATTTTCAGGAATGGGATTAGTTAGTTCCCTTATAAAAGAGGCCCAAGGGAGCTTCTGAGCTCTTTTACATGTCAATGAAATGCAGACACATCGCTCTTTCTTTCTACCAGGTAAGGGCAGAGCTAAAGGCACCATCTGTGAAGCTGAGAGTGAGCCTTCACTAGAGGCTAAGCCTATTGGCTCCACAGTCTTAAACTTCTCAGATGGACAATTTAGTAGTATTAAATACTTTCATAGCTGGATGCAGTGGCACATGCGTGAATCCCAGCAACTTGGGAGGTTGAGGTAGGAGTATCACAAGTTTAAGGCCAACTTGGGCACTTAAGCAAGAACGTGTCTCAAAATAAAAAAAAGGCCAGGGATGTAGCTCAATGGTAGGACATCCCTGAGTGTAGGAAACAGGGAAAAGGGATGTAACTAGAACCTCTGAGTTAAGTTCTAGTCTCCTGGGAGCCTAACCGCACAGGTGAATTAATTAATAAATAGACAGAAATGAGACTTAGAGAAGCTGAACTTGGGCCTGATTCATGCTGCTCTGGGCAGCAAAGAGGAAAGAACGGAGCCTGCCACACTTTCATTGAGTCCATCAGGAGTAAGTGACGTAACGGGTCAGAGGGCAGCAGGTAACAGGTGGCTCAGGGGACAGTAGTTTCCCTAACTCAGTTGTAACAAATGTTACAGATCACTCAGGGCAGCATGTAACAGGTGTCTCAGAGGGCACTAGTTTTGGTATCTCAGGAGTAACAAATGTAACAGATCACTTAGTGGGCAGTCAGTTCCTACCTCCTAGAACAATGAGGAGTTGCATAGATGAATGTACTGGAGTGGTTCTGCCCTGGAGTGTCACAGCATGTGGGACCACTGGAGTCTTTGTTGTTACAGGAAGCCAAGACAATTATGTCTGGATATGCCATATCTGGCCTGTAGGCAGCAAAGCTAGGCCTAATCACAGTTTTAATTGTGAAATGGTTTTTCCCAAAATTATATAGGATTGCTCCTGATACCTAAGTTCAACTCCTACTATAGCCAAAAATAAGTACATTTCCATTTTGTGTAGCCATCATCACCACTATCTTCAGAACTTTCTCTTCTCAACTTGAAACTCATATATGTTTAAGCAATTACTCCCTATTCTCCCATTCTCCCAGCGGCTAGCAAACAGAATTCTACTTTCTGTCATTATGAATCTGATTATTCTAGGTATATTGTATAAATGGAATTAGGTAGCATTTTGTCCTTTGTATCTAGCTTATTTCACTTAACATAATATCATCAAGTCTATGTTGTAGCGTGTGTCAGAAAGTCATGTGTCATTTGAAAATATGGATATATTTGTATAAATATGACATTAGGCAACTTTGTTGTGCAAATATCATTAAAAATATTTTTGTATGGGCCAGGGATTTAGCTCAGTGGTTCTGGCGCCTGCCTTGCAAGCACAAGGTCCTGAGTTCAATCCTCAGTGACCACATACAACAATGCCGGACATGGTGACTCACACTTGTAATCCCAGCACTCAGGAGTAGAGGCAGGAGTATTGCTGTGAGTTAAAGACTAACTTGGGCTACATAGTGAGCTCAGGGTCAGCCTGAGCTACAAAGTGAGTCCCTGTCTCCCCCTCCCCTCAAAAAAGAATGTTTTTATAAACTAAGATAGCTACAAATGGATTCAGTGATACAAATTTTTTGTTTGGTACTGAGGATGGAACCCCAGGACCCCATACATATTAAGCACATGCTGTACCACTGAGCAATATTCCCCCTAGCCCAAGGTGATGTGGTACATGATTGTACTTTATTTAATTTTAATTAATTACAATGTAAATAGCCACATGTAGCCAGTGCCTACCATATTTATCAGTGTAGCTCTGGAAGATGTGTCTTTCATGTCTATTTATCAAGGTCAATGATTTCATAGTATAAAAGGTGGTATAAACAATTTTATAGGTGGTATAAATGATTTAATAGTAGAGAAATAGGGAATCCCTCACTAAAGCAGTTCAAGTAAGTACTAAGAATGTTTCCAGAGGATGTTGTTAAAAATTTATTCATTGGACTGAGGATTTAGCTAAGTGGCTCCACTACCTGCCTTGTAAGCACAAGGTGATCCCTGCTACCACAAAAAAATAAAAATAAAATAAAATAGCTTTGAGATCATTTTTGTAAAAATTATTCCCTATTTCTTTCCTTCCAATGCCAGGAAAAGTAAAGTTGAAGTCATATGTATTGTTCTGAGGATTAAGGGATATATTTTTGTTTCTTTGGTATCAGGAATCGAACTCAGGGCCTCCTACTTGCTAGGCGCTGTGCTGCTAAACTACATCCCCAGCCTTAAAGGATATATTCTGGGTCAAAATGTACCCAGCGGTCTTCAAACATAAGTCATGAATCCCATTACCTTATTCTCTGCTGGGAGAGAGCTTGGAAATAAGATCCCTACCTTCTTCTAATGGGCAGAAAGTGTGTTGCAGAATTATCCTGAGTGCTGACTTGGACTGCTGCTATGATATTCTGCCAGATTTATTCATTTGTACAGGCATTTACTTCAGGGATGTTTACATGTGTTTTAACTCTGTACTAGGCCATATGGGAACATAGAAGCATATCAACAGATAAAGTCCCTGCTTTCGTATGAATGTCATTTTCTCATAGGACAGAGCTGTAATAAAGAATACAGATAAGAAATTCAGGTGATGATACTGAGTGCAAAGCAGAGTGAAGAGGTGCAGCAGCAAGTGTCAGTGAGGAGGTGACATCTGAGCTGAGACCTGGCAGTGAGCTGGAATAGTAGCCTGCTTTCTTTCCATTAAATCGACATGTTCCTATGCACGGTAGGTGGATCCAAAATTTGATTTGCTACAAATTCAATTTGAGAATAAGAATCTTTACTAGATGGTGCTGTGAGTTCTTCCATTAGGAAGCTCAAGTCTGTACACTCTCCTGCTCTAATATTTATGTATTTTATTCCTACAGAGTACATATGATTATGTATAGATGTATATACAATGGTACAAAATCATCTGCAGGCATAAGGAATGGATCCCTCTCTTACTGTGGTGCTGTGGTCCCAGACAGCCCTTGTCTGGACTCATTATTTCATTAGGGTTTTGCAAAGTAATGAGAGTCAATCATTCTGTCTTTAGTTTAATAGCCATTTTTAGAATCCTTGGTGTACAGAGAAAACTTTCAAACAATTCTACCTTCTCAACACTTCTCTTCTTAACACCTCTACTCACATGTTGTGATGGTTTAAATTTACAGAAGTCATCGAGAACCCTTATATCCATAGAATTTTAGCTTCTGGATTAATGTCACTCCCTCCATTAGTGCCCTGCCCTTGACTCTGACAATTTCATTTCTGGTTAAATGATCCAAATGCCTGCATTCACTTTCTTGGCCTCCTCCAGTAATCTCCTCAGCCACTTAGTATCACAGAAATAACCTTAACAGAGTCATCCAAACTGGAATAAGTACACCATCAATTTCATACATTCTGCTCTAACAAAATATTCTATGGTTTCAGCTTATTTCCTTTAGCACCTCAACTAGAAAATAGCCACTGAAACACCTCTAAGACCTCACAACAATCAAGACATATGACTAATTATATCAAAGACAACTCCTCATGAGAACATCGCTCCCAACTGTACTAATTACAAATCATGACACAGATCCATGAACCTTCCCAAACGGACAGAACTTTCCAAATCTCATAGCCTGGATACAAATATCCCAAAGGATCAGAGACTTTACACCCTAAAACACAGACCTGTAACAGACCCAAAGTCTCAAACCCTGGAATGCATTTGAAAATAGCTTAGATACTTTACATATTATACACATATCCCCCAAATTTTGAAACTGCAAACATTGACACAAATTTGCCAAAACCTCAGAGGCCTCAAACCCAGAGACTCCCTAATCACCTTACACACCAGATATGAATCTACAAAAATGTTCACAGATGTTACACACCAGGTCCCAAACATACATCACAAACTACATACTCTGAAACAGAGACCCACGAGAAGCTCATAGACCACATATAGTGAATAGAGATCTCAAATGGCCTGTACACCTCCCACCATAGATGCAGAACTCCAACAGATTTCAAACCTTATACTTTGAGACACAGAAACTCTGAAAGAATATAACAATTAGATTATGGGCTGGGCTGGGTGTGGTGGCACACACTTGTAATCACTGCATTGGGAAGGCAGAGGAAGGCAGATCTTGGTGAGTTTGAGGCCAACCTAGTCTAGACAGTAACCTAGTTCAAAGCCAGCCTGAATTACATAGCAAGATCTTGTCTCAAAAAAAAAAAATTCTGGGACATATAAAGTTAAATCAGTTCAATAACAGAGAGAAAGAGAAAGACAGAGAGAGAGAGAGAGAGAGAGACTTAAATAATTTCAGAGAGTTCATTATATGACCCAGCCCTACAGAAGCATCAGAGAGAATATTATATATATCTCCAGATCATAATCCTAGCAAGAACTCAGAGATCACACACACTTCCTAGAAACAGACCCTCAGACACAGAGACATCTCACCTTCTAATGGAATTCCCCCTACCACCTCAGGTAGCAATACATTAAGGGATTCAGACCACAGAATGCTTGGACAAGAACTAAGTGACCTTGTATCTTAGACATACATATAAAATCAGTTCAGAGGCCTAAAATAATATGTCCAAATGGTAAACAGAATTCAAAACTTCAAAATGCTAGAAACTCTATACTCAGGCACATAAAGTCTCAGACTGTCAAAACCAGACCCTCTCAAAAAGCAAAAACAATTACATCTATATACAGGGACACCAACCCTCAAAAATGTCAACCCCTTAAAAATAAAAAGAATAAAAACTTTTAAAAGTCACAACCATAGAGAGACACAAATAGTTCCACACAAAGACTTCAGAAAACTCATTTCATAGTAAAAAACAAACCAGCTCAGCAAATTCACACTCTTGGAAGTGTGATATGTCACATGTTGGGAAGCAGAACCCCTCCTAAAATTCAAAAGGCTCACAGCCTGGCATACAGATCAGAGATCTAGAATAGAGCCTAGAAATCTCACACCATGAAACTCAACCCCTGTGATGGGTAATGTTGAGCGTCAACTTGATTGGTTTGTGTGTTGCCTATCAGAATAGTAAACACACTTCTGGGTGGGTTATAAGGATATAACCTTGGAGATTATGTCTGGTCCCTGGCCTTTTCCTATCTGGTGTCCTTCTCCCACTCTTTCCTTCTGGGATGCCATGAGTTGAGCAGTTTTCCTCCACCAGGCCCTTCTGCCTGGATGTTTTGTTTTGGTGGTAGCTGACCGTAGACTGAAACTCTTGAAACTGTGAGCTGAAATAAACTTCAGCTCCTTGAAATTGGAAGTATTAACATATTTTGTCCCAGCAACAGGAAAACTGAACAATGCAGACTCCCCTGAACAATCCCAGGAATTAATAGCCTGGGACAAAGAAACACAAATGTCTCAGGGACCTCACATCCTATTACACAAGCTACCAAACACCTTAGGACCTCAACCTATGGGTCAGCAAACCTGAAATACAATATCTTAAGGTGCTCATATCTTGGAAATACAAACCTGAAGTCTTTAAGTCTTACGTTACTGTGAAGCAGGAACCCAAACAGCTCACAGACCCCTCTACAGCCTAGGGTACTAGCCGAGATAGTCCCTCAAAGAGCCCAGAGATGTGGCACATGCTTGTAGTACCAGCTATTCAGGATGAGACAAGAGAATCTTTTGATCCCAAGAGTCCAAGGCTAGCCTAGGCAAAATAGCAAGACTGTCTAAAAGTTGAGGGGTGGAACAGAGAGACAAGAGGACAGAAAGACAGAGACAGAGAGCAAGCAGAAGTGCTCACATTTCCCTAGCAGATCAAACCTCTAATCCAATTGCTCCCTGAGGGTGACTGAGTCTGCATAGGCTCTGTAGTGTGGCTGTTTCCTCTTCCTGGCAGCACTGGGGCAGAAGAGAGCTCTCTCTCTAGAATCTTCCCATCACTCTCACGAGAGCCTGTTGGGGTTCTTGGAATAAAATCCTGAAAAAGAGTAAGAACTCTCTTATCACAGCAGCTCCAAAAGATTCCTGTTCCTTCCTTGTCCTGTACAGAGACTCTGATCATTCATCAAAATGTCTAGTTTAAAGTTCATATCAGCTTGTGTAGCATTCAGTTAGCAAATGCTCTGGTCCAGTATCTCTCCCCACATTTCGAGATGGGCATCTGCCCTGTGACCTTGGTTCTCTGAGGAGTTCACATAGTCATTAAGTTGCTTCCTACTCAGCTTCTTTTTGTTTGTTTGTTTGTTTTTTTGAGGCAGGGTCTCGCTTTGTGGTTCAGGCTGGCCCTGAGCTCAGCCTCCAACTCACATCACAGCAATCCTCCTGCCTCTGCCTCCCGAGTGCTGGGATTACAGGTGTAAACCACCACGCCCGGCACTGTGGTATGTGATACTGATTGCTGCTGGGGTGAGTCTCCACCCCCAGTATTGTATGTGGTTACTGGGGATTGAACCCGGGTCCTTGCGCTTGCAAGACAGGCGCCGGAACCACTGAGCTAAATCCCTGGCCCCTGACCTTTATTCTTTTATATAAAATTAATTTTCTGGAATGTTTAGAAGGGAAACATGGGTCAGGATAGCTTTTCTCACTGCACGGTTCTAGAGCTCCCTCTTCTGTTCTGATGAAGAGCTCAACACAATGGGAGTTTGTTTTTGGATATAGCCAAGTTCTGTTCTCCCTCACTTTTATCTGGATTTTGTTTTTCCTTTTTCTAGATGTTTCTTCTACTCATGTTTGAGGGGTGTGTGTGTGTGTGTGTGTGTGTGTGTGTATTGCTGGACATGGAACTCAGCCTCCTGAATGCTAAGCACATATTCTAACACTCAGTTGTATCCCCAGCCCTAACACGCCATTCTATTTCCAGTTTTCCCAATGCACCTATTGACAGCTCATGGACTTCAACTTGCTTTAGTCCTTTCAGATGTATTCTTTTCACCTCTATTCTTTTTTTTTTTAGGTTTTTTCTAGGTTTTTTTGAGACAGGGTCTCGCTTTGTGGTTCAGGCTGGCCCTCAGCTCAGCCTCAAACTCACATCACAATCCTCCTGCCTCTGCCTCCCGAGTGCTGGGATTACAGGCGTGAGCCACCACGCCCGGCACTGTGGTATGTGGTACTGGTTGCTGCTGGGTGTGGGTCTCCACACCCAGTATTGTTATGTGGTTAC
>PVIR01042789.1:0-12064 GCA_004026965.1 Petromus typicus | reverse complement strand
AGAGATGCAGATGAAAACAACATTGAGATTTCATCTCACTCCACATAGAATGGCTGCCATTTCAGATTCAGCCAACAGCAAATGTTGGCGAGGCTGCGGAGAAGAAGAAACGCTTCTCCACTGTTGGTGGGACTGTAGACTCGTACAACCCCTGTGGAGATCCGTTTGGAGATTCCTCAAAAAGCTAGGATTGGAGGGCCCATTTGACCCAGCCATTGCCCTGCTAGGCATATACACACATGAATTAAAAGACTCATATCACAGTGACATATGTGCACCCATGTTTATAGCAGCCCAATTTGTAATTGCTACATCTTGGAAACAACCCAGGTGTCCATCAACTGGAGACTGGATAAAAAAGCTGTGGTTCTTCTACAGAATGGAGTATTACTCTGCCATAAAAAATAGTAAGTTTGGATCATTTCTACTTAAATGGACATACTTTGAGGATATCCTCATAAGTGAAATAAACAGGGCACAGATAGGTACATATCACATCTTTTCTCTGGTATGAGAAAATAAAGATGTAAATGAGTCCTAGCATTGTATGTTATATATTGTGAAATAGAAAATGCTCAATGTAAAATAGGAAGAAGGGGGAAAATGTTGAGATTGTAACAAAAAAGTAAGGAAACAAATTTTATGTATATGGGGGGTGGTAGGGTGGGTAGGGCTATGGGAAAAATGAGAATTAAGTTGTGTCTTATATTGGTACAAATTCCCATTATGGAGTGCACTCATGATGTGTATATTTAATGTACCAATAAAGATTAAAAAATTTTTTTAAAAATCTCTAAAATGTGGAAGTTCACAAAGCCCTTCCTATAAAGAATAAAATTAAGCTTCCAGAAGATATTCTCTCCATTTTACAAATGAAGGACATTATTTCTGAGGGTTAAATGTGAATGATTAAAAAAAAACCAACAAACACCACCTCTGCACGTCGGTCCATCAGAGGCACCGGGCCAAGTACTTTACATGTATTAGGTACTGGATCCTTGTCCAGCCAGGGAAAGCCATTTCTCAGTGAGAAAACTGACAGAGAAGTCCCAACCCAGCCCTTCACAGACTGAGCCAAACAAAGAGAAAGCACTTACCACGGAGAAACTGGCTCAGGCTGATGTTTCTCTGGAAAATCAATGAGCTCTTCTGCTTGGCCTCACAGTGGACAAAGGAGAACACATCATCTTTGTTCAGGGGGACATGCACAATGCTGGTGACATTAATGGTGCTTCCATTCTGGAGGAACTTGGTCTGCGGTTTGGGGAGTTTGTGGTTGTTTTTGAAGCAGGTCACCATAACATGGCGTGACAAATGTAATCTGGACAATGTGTATGTCAGTTGGATGCTTGTACCTGGCTCAAAACGCTGATGGGGACCTTCCAAGTTGTCAGAGTTCCTTTCTGATAGGAACATCCTTCCTGCAAGGAGTGACCATTATGAGCCCATGCCATTGTCATTTGACTCCCTATGTGAATAAGTCTTACTCATGCTTGCTGCTCCCTTTCAGGGCTTAAATATTCCCTGAAGATAGGCACAACTGGAAGCTTCTTCCAGAGGCTAGACAGAAAGCCACAGAGAACCACGTTGTCTGTAGGGAGGGTAACATCACACAGCAAATACCCTTACTATGCCCTGTTCATGGGCTCTTCCTCAATTCATTGAGTTCTCACAGCAAACCTGGGGAGCAGATCTCATTGCACAGATAAGGAAACTAATGCCCAGGTAGGCTGAGTATCTGTCCAGAGGCAAAGTCACATTCTGGGCCAGGCAGTCTGGTTCCAGGGTCCATGCCCTGACCACCTTGTTCATTCAAAGGGGAGACCCCTCACAGGCAGGTCACAGGAACACGTTAGAATAGCACCTCTGGGGGCCCACTCAGCTCAGCTTTGCATTTCCAAACCTCCCCTGAGTCTGAGCTACTTAACTTAGTCTCAGTCCTTTACAGTGGATTCCTCACTTACAAACTCAACTCATTCCCAATGGCTGGTTGTAACTCAAGTTGGTCAACTGAAGGCTCAGATTCCTTTACACATCCTTCAAGGTCTCTCTCTTGTACACAGGTGGAGCTGAGTGTCTTTAGAGAGACTTTGGCTCAGGATTTCTCATTTAACCTCATAGAGGAAACGATGTTGTAATGTTCCTTCCAGAACTCTTTAAGGGTTAAGTCTAAAACCATCAGGAAGCACAAGCAGCTGACATTTGGGTCATAACTCAAGCCTTGGTTGTAAAATTCCAATCATAACTCAAATTGTTCCTATGTCAGGCCAGTCTTTAAATGAGGATGACCTTAATTCTCAGAGTTAAGAAATCAGGTAAAGAAGAAGGTGCAGAACACATGGGACATGCTAATGACTCCAAAAATGGCAACCATCAGCATCATACACTTACTAAGGGCCATCTTTGGAATTGTTCTTCATTCCAGTTTTCATGTGAACAGAGAAAAAGAAAAGGCCCAGAAGAAATGAGAATTGAGTTGTGTCATATACTGGCATACATTCTCATTGTTGAGTGTGATCATGATGTGTAATATAATGTGCCAATAAAGATTTGAATTGAAAAAAAAGAAAGAAAGAAAGAAAGAAAAGGCCCAGAGAGGGTTAGGGACATGGGCGAGAGTGTCGCAGAGAACAGAACTGATGGTGGAACTCAAGGGTTTTTCTGCTACATCATGGCTGCCACTGCTGATTTTATGCTATTAAAGATCTTTAACTTTCTGATCACTACAGAGCTTGTAATCAATCACTGCAGATCCCTGACTGTGTGGCTTCACTGTGTGGATTCCAGGCAAGGGTCAAGAAAAGAGGCCTCAGTGGGTCCCAGGAAGGTGGGAAGAGTAGCATCGCTGCGCAGAGAGAGAGAGATGACTCAGAGAGAGCGCTGCTTTGTCTGAGATGACACAGATGCCCGGGGACAGCCCCCCTCCCAATGTGACACTGTCCCTGCAGCTCCAAAATGTGGCTACCTCTAAACATAAGGGGCTTCCCCTGTTCCAAGGATGTGGAGAGCTGTTTGTGCTGTGATAAAATCCCACACTAGGAGCTTTCAGGAAGCCCTGTAGTTTAAGCACTGATTGTGGAAAGTGAATGGAGACAGATGTGACAGTTCAGGAGAAATGAATGTTGGAAATAAGGTATTTGAGATGCAGATTTGAGAAGAGACTTGAGAAAACACTAAGGTTTGCATTCTCTGGCAGGATAGAAGAGAAAATTACAGGAAAACACACTGGATTTCTGAACAGACAGCTGCACCCAAAGTTACCCTTAGATGCTAAGACCTCTGAGATTTTAGTCCCTATGTTACCTTCTAGCTGTCATGGGATCCAGTCAAGTGGGTATGCAGGCCTGGTATGGAGCAAATGCTCTATGACTGCTAGACAGACAGGAACAGGGCACAGGATGTGAGTGTAGAAGTGTCAGCATGCTGGTGAAGAGCCATTTGGGGTAGCTAGAAGAGGTTCTTCCTCAAAGTTGCACCCATGCTCAACAGAAAGAGGCCTCAGTATTTGAAAAGGAAGAGGCTGCCCTCCTCTGCAGCCCTGGGGCTCATAAAGCCACATGGGTAGCCACATCATCACAGTGATGCTCTCCAGGGCTCATTCCACATCTGTAGGCCACAGATACCATATGCAGGTGGAGGAGAATAAGAAGACAGAGAAGGGAAAACTCAGCATGAGTCAATAAATTACTAATGCGACTTGCTTCCCATCAGAAAGGGGCAATTTGAAGATTTTCACCCAGATCTGTATGTCCCCTGAGTGGAGGTTTTACTGCTGGGCAGCAAAAAAAAAAGAGAAAGGACAGAGAAATTTAAAGGTGAATGAAATCATTGCCCTGAGAGTTCCTACAGGAGGCAGAGGCCAATTCTCTCTGGGAGGGAGAAGGAGGGTAGGGTGGAAGCCCCCTCCTGTAGAGACCATATTGCTCCACGTGTCTGGTCACGCACCCAAGCTGTTCACGACACTATGCACATGCCCAACGTAGGTAGGATAAGCTCCTTCTCCACCATGCTCCCTGAAGCTGCTGGCCCACACACTGGCTCTCCCTGAGCTCGACCATGCCCTCCCAGTCATCAGGCCACTCTTCTCTATGCACATCCACCCCCAGGCCCTCCCGGTCTACATCAGAGCTGGACCAGAAGAAAGCAGCTCTAGCCCATCTCCAGCCTGAACTGCCAGTGAACAGCGCTCCCTGGTGGGGGAAATCGTCTCAGGCCCCAGAAGTTAGGTGAGAATCAGAAATCAAGGAAGGCAGAGGGAAAGGGGAAGAAGAGTAGAAGCAGCAGGACAAGAAGGAGGAGGAAGTAGAAAGGGACTTATACCCACTTTATGTGAAGACCTACTCCCACTCTCTTTCTCATCTATGGTGTCTTCTGGCCTCTTTTTAAAGTTGACTTCCGGAAACTTCAGCTGAACCAACCTGAACAGCTTTCCTAGAAAGGACTGGTGCCCAGCTGTCCTCAAACCATCTCCTGGTCTAGTTAAGGTGGAGAACTTTCCATATGAAGAGCATACAGAATTGGGAGGAGAGACAGCTTCTTGCTGGTAGGGCACAGGGCAGGCAGGGGCAGCACAGTTTGGGAGTGGGTGAGTTTTCTCCCTATCAAGGGCATCCTTCTTCTTCTACCTTCACCCACCACTGCTCGCCTTCCCGAGCCTTCACTCAGCTCCTCAGAGGGGCCGCGCCAGAGCTCTTTGTACCCACCTTTGCTCTTTCTAGAGGCCTGCACGGTGATAACCGCCTTGAGTGGGGCCAGGTCGCCCTGGACCGCCCAGCAGGCAAACTCACACCCATCCAGCGTGGCCTCCTCCAGCAGTATGTGCTCCACAGAGTATGTCCCATCTGAATTATTTCTGACCTCGGGGAAGCCTTCCAGGATCCTGTGTCCGTTTTTCATCCAAATGAGCTTGAGGTGGGAGGGGTAGAAGTGGCTCACACTACAAGTGAGGTTCATTCTCTGATGGCCGTAATCATGAGTCTCAGAGGACATGGTGATATTCACTAAGGGGATAACTAGACAGAGAAACAGAAATGAGGCTGTTGAATTAACCCTTGCCTGCCTGGCCATCCTGGGTTCCCCAACCCAGGGATTAGCCTCAAGATCCCTTACTCTTCCTGGGCTTGTAAGGGGAACAGTGACAAGCACTAACATCTACATGGTGGTGTGATGTATTCTTTTCTGTATATTTGAAGTATTTTTGTATGATAAAAAAAGTCATAAAAATTATTAAATTATAATTCCCATAAGGACAAGGACTTAATTTTGCTCATTACTATATCCACAGCAACTAGAGCAGTACCAGCCATGTAGTGGGTATTCATTACTTATTGAGTGAACAATAAATATTTATAATGTAAAAGTAATGGCAATGATATGCAGTGTGACTGATGGATATTTAAATTTTAACTATACTACAGTAAAAGATCTATTCTATTAGTGCCCTCCAAAATACTCCCCTCACGTCTAGAGGACTCATGCCATCCTTTTTGCCACTTTCTCAAGCAGATTAGGAAGCCCTTACAGTTTGACTTTGAAGAAGGCAAGAAATTACTCATGAGCAATTTGCTGTGAGCTCAGCCTGGTCTATTTGTTATATAAGAAATAATCCATTTGGTCTTCAGACGAAATCTACAAAGCAGGTCATACTTTTATTTCCACTTTTCAAGGAAACTGAGGCATAAAAGAGTTAAGAAATGTGCCCAAGATAATAGTTAAGAAAAGGGCCCAACTTGTGAAGTATCCCAGCTGGGACTAAACCCCAGACACATGGTTAGCCTCTGGAAGCAACGCCTTTTATCCCTCTCTATGCACTGAGGGGTACTGATGTGCAAGTTCAGATCCTCATTTGTTAAATAAGCTTTTGGGCAAAGTCCCCAAATGCCAGTGCTGCCAAGATAACCACACACGCAAGCACACTGCACAGCCCACTCACTGTAGAGTACTTGAGAGAGGTTCATGGTCATCCGAAGGGGCTTGTCAAGGTCCCTGTGAGTTACTTCACAGGTGATCTGGGACAAGATGTCTTCTCTCGTCAGCGTCACCCACGCTTTGCTGGTGGAGTAAATGCCTTTGCTGTTGGCCACTACATGCTGGGCTGAGGCCGGATGTTCATCACTGTTCTTAAACCAGGTGACATTGAAGTCCTCAGAGCTGAAGGGGCCAGCAGTGCAGTTGAAAGGTTCAGATATTTCTGGGATAACCCTCTGAGAGGGGCCCATCAGAGAGATGAAGGGCTGCCCAGCTGCAAAAGACAGCAAGTAATCACACACTGAGAGTGGAGAGCATTCGGCACTAAAACTATGAGATACACTGAGTAAAAAGGCCCGTGGACCTACTACCTGTCATGCGCTTGGTGCCAGCCTCAGGGACTTCACAGAGAGGCAACAACAAGTAAACAACAGATACAGATTTTTCTATCATATCTGGGGTTCAATGTCCTTAGAAAACCCAAAGAACACAGAGGTGCCAGAAGGATTCATTCTGTAAACGTGATCAGAGGAAGATATTTTAAGCTACAAGTGAGAAAGGAATAGGAACTAGCTATGGGAAAGGGCCCAGGAAGAACATTTTTGATGGCAGGAACAGCAGGTGAGAAGGGGCTCAGGTAGGAGGAGCTTAGAAGGCCCAAGAAACCAAGAGGGCTCGGGCACAGTGAGCAAGAGTCCCTGGTGGAGAGGAGCCCCTGTGGGACATGGAGACAACAGCCATTCCTTCCTGTGTGATCAACAGCCATTAAAGAGAGACTTTAAACACAGGTGCGTGGCAATCTCATTTGCATTTTAGAAGAACCAGTGGAAGCCAGTAAGGGGTCTGTGGGGAAGAGGAAGTGCTGGACTGACCAGAGCTGGTAAGAAACAGAAAGACTGGAAAGATGTGGAAGATCCGGCCCACAGGGTGGGGTGGGCTGCACACGAAGGCAGGAGGGGTAGCAGGAGTTCTGGCTGGTGATCCCCACATTTTTCTCTTGAGCATCGGGGTGGATGGTGGCTCTATTACTGAAGTGAAGAGACCTGAATGTGACTGAGTAGGAAGGGAATGGCCAAGAGTCAGTGTCCACTTTGGACATAAACTTATAACAGCTGCAGAGTGAAGTAAGCAAGGGTGTTTGGCCTCCCCGTCATCTTCCTCCTATCCACATCTCACAAGGAATCCCTTCCCCACCTGCTCACTCCAGTGGTGGGGAGCTCTCTCCACTCCTGGAGGTTTTGTTTGTTCCCACACAGCCAGGACCACGACAAAGCAATTCCTGCTTGTAACCTTGGCTGTGTCTCCTGGAATCATCTGAGGAAAACTGCAGGGCAAGAGCTGGCCCTTCTCCTGCGGACAGCCCTTTGGACATGCACAGCACAGTCTCTGCAAGCTTTTGCTGCACCCTGAACCTCTGCTGTACATCAGACTGTGAGCTGGGTGCTGGGGGAGCAGAGATGGGTCCCTGGCCCTCCAGAACCCTCTGACCAGGCAGCGGGGGTAGAAACAGACACATACACCAGCAATGACAGTACATGGCCACAGGTGCCAGAAGGCAGCTCAGGAGGGCCACAAGCCTGTGTCCTCTTAGCCCACAGCTCTGGTCCCCAGGCATCCTGCCTCATCCTCTCCCCCACCTGCTCACAGCCTGAGCAGTTTATAAAGCGCTTTCAGGTGTCTGTTTCACCTGCACTCCAGCTTTCAGGGGTTGACATTGCTGTCTCCATTTTCCCAACAGGGAGATGCATTCAGAGAGGCTTAGAGACCTGCTTAAAGCCACACAGCCTGTTGGTGACAAGTGATGAGCAGGGTAGTCTGACCTTACAGTGCGGGACTCAGGATATTTCTCTCTGCCCTGTCCTTCCTGCCCGCACACTCTCTGGCCAGAGTTGCCATCAAGGACACTGGGGTCCTTCTCTACTGCCTCACCCCTTTCAGCACTGTCCCCTGTGTCATATCTTCCTGCTCTGACCCAAGCTCCCATTGTCTCCTTTTCCCACAGTGTCAATCCTGTGGAGAAGAAGCCAAGAGTCTGATGAGCCGGGAAGGGCTCAGCCACATCCTCCAGGCCTGCTGCCCCCGGAACACGGAGCTGCACTGGCCGACCCCAGGGCCCTCTGCCTGCTCTGAGGGTCTTGGGGGCAGGACACAGGACTCACCTGTGAGTCCCAGCAGGAGGGTAGTCAGGAGGGGATGCAAGGCCTGCCCGGATGTGGGACACATGCTGAGAGGCTCACGATGTCTCTGATCTGAGCCCACGACAACCTCAGTGAAGCACTGATGTGCCTGGAAGTCACCACCTGGTCTTCTTCCAGCCTGGGGCTGCCTTGTACTTCCTGCTGCCCAGACACCTGCCAACCGGAGCACAGCTGTGAGCCAGAGTGGGAGAAGTGGGCACTGTGGACAAAAGCCCCGCCCACGCTCCTAACCCACAGCCAGGAAGGCCGCTGCTCTCTGGTGCCCACAACCGGACAAGGGAGGAGCTGAGCTCTGTCTTGACCTTCCAGCCACAGAGCTAGCCTAGATGCAGCGAGCTTTGGGGTCCTCTCCCTCCAAGGTCAGGTTCCTCCCGTTCAGAGCACCTGCCCCAAGGATAGCTTCTGGGAATAGAGAATGGGTCAGTGGTGATCCCAGCAAGGTTGGGAAACTGAGCCTGGGCAACTATGAACCCAGACAGAAGATGGGCCTTCTTTTCTCCCCACATTTCCCTAGTATTCCCAGTTCTAGAGACTGAACCCCAAGCTCTTACACTGAGCTGCATTCCTAGACCTTTTCTAGTTTCTTTTATTTTGAGACAAGGGCTCATTAAACTGCTACATTGCTCAAGAGGGGCTCAAACTTGCAATCCTCTTGCCTCAGCCTCGCAGAGTGCTGGGGTTACAGGTACAATCACCACATCTAATTACAGCATGGACTTTGAAACTCAATCCAAGTCCTTCACTTAGCTCACGCAGGATCTGATGGGCCCTTCCTTCTACTGCCAATTTTCTAGTGGCTTCAAACTAGGAAAAAGTGAACTGAAATACAGCTGCCTGTTTCTCTGACCTGCTCATGAAAATAAGCTCTCTTCAGCCTCTCTCCACCCCTACTCTATCTGGCCTTCAGATGGTTCATTGTGACATACAGACATATACACTGGTCTACTTTATTTTGCCCATGAAAAAAAAATTAGCTACAAACTTTCTACTTTCTCCTGTGTTGTACCCAGAGGCCAGCACAGTACTGGGCACAGTAGGCACTACATCATAATGAAGGGCCCTTGGGTACATCCCTGGGCCTGAGGATGTAGCAGCCATGCTGAGTCTCCCCACTCTAACCCACAATAACAACTCACAACCAGCCAAGGTGTGGTGGGAGGAGGGTGGTGTGGAGCTCACCCTTCCTCCCAGCCTCCCCAGGGCCCAGCAAGGCGAGGACCTGCAAAATCACTCCTAGAGACCGGAGCCTGCAGGAGGAGTTCAGCTGCCCTTTCTCCATACAGTAGACATGGACTTGTCAGTCCAGCTTCATGCTCTTCTGAGCAAGAGAAGGGGAACTGAAAAGAGTTGTGGCAAGAGAGCAGCCTGAACTTCCTCTATGCACTCCAGCCAGGGGGAGAGGTCCCTTGAGATGCCTGTCAAGAGTGTTTTCCTTCTGGAATCCTCCGTACTCATCCAGAGTTGCTGTTTGCCATCTCTCTCCCCATCCACCTTGCCCCCAACTTTCAAATAAATGGCCTTTTACTTTAAGAAGAGACAGGGAGAAAGAAAGAAGGAGGGAGAGTGAAAGGGAGAGGAGGAAGAGGGGAGGGGGAGGGGAGGAAAAGGAGAAGCGAAGGGGGAGGAAGAGGAAGAGAGACCAGACCTAGAGTTTCCTGGCTGCGGTTGCTCTGGAAGCAAAAGCTGTGCACTGATTCCAAGACCAGTTCCTGGGGGAGATACATGCGCACAGGCAGGGCCCTCATGCAGCTCTCACCTGTGTTCCTGAAGCTGTTGCTTCTCTATTCTAGCCCCAGTGAACTAAGTGCTTCTCAGGGGAAGAGGTCCATGACTCTCTATCTCCCCTTCTGAAACGCACCACACAGAGGACAGCAGGGAAGTTCAGGAGGATGTAGAAGGGAAAAACACCCCTCCTGCACCCCATCAGATTCCCGGGCAGGGATCCAGGGCAGCCAGGGTCAAGGTGAGGGGAAGAGGCAGGTGCTAAATTGAAGATGAAGTTGGTGTTTTACAGTAGAGTCGTTAAGCCTGGGCCTTACACAGGACCTGACGCAGAGTAGTTGTTGCCTAAAGTTCCATGAAATTATCCATTCCATGTTGTCCATTTACTCAGCATCATAGAGCATTTCTCTGCTGGTGTCCAGAAACAGTGAGCTCTGTTGGAGGAAACAGAGAAGAGAAATGTAACAAAGCTGGATTGAAATCATTGGACAGAGAGATAAATAAATAAAGTTTCAGAGAGAAAAATAAAGCCAGTGCAAATGCGCACTTCTGCCAAGATCAACTATTTAACCAAGGATTGCCTGGCACAGAGGTATAGTCATCTTACATTAACCTCTCCAAACGTCAGTTCCTGCACCTGTAGCAAGAGACTGTTGTACCTAGTCCTACTGTCATTATATGCACATAGAATCTAAAAACTTGCTTACAAACTAGGAGCTAACATGTGAGTTTCCATCCTAACAAGCATGACCTTCTCCAAACCCCTCACATCTGCTCTTCCTGGCTAAGTTGTCCTCTATGTACTGCACTTGGCTCAGCTCTGTCCTGGAAATATAGTGTGAGTCATATACAGAATTTTAGATTTTTCAAAATCTACATTTAAAGGATGAAAAAAATGGTTGAAATTTATATTTACTAATATTTAATCAAATATTCAGTTACATCATTTCAACATGCAGACAATAAAGAGTGTGACATTTGTACATGCTTTTTTTTTTTTTTTTTAACTTTTTCTGTTTTTAATACAAGGTCTTACCCGGCTGTCAAGTTTAGGCTGTCCTTGAACTTACTGTGTAGCCCAGGCCTGGAACTCGAGGCAATCCTCCTGCTTCAGCCTCCTGAGAGCTGTGATTATAGTTATGTACTATTACAGGCATGTGTCACCACACTTTTTGGTGTTAGAATTTCCTACAAAGTAAAAAATGTTGTCCTGAAAAAATAATAAAGTTTTCTTGAACAAATAGCAACACAACCTTCACAGTACTTTAGCTTTTAAGTTTAAATTAATCAAAATCAAATAAAAATTTTAAATTCAGTTGTTCAGGGGCACTAACCATATTTAGAACACTCTATAGCCACACATGGCTGCTATCTAGGTAGTGGACATCCAGGTCTGGGGCAGAACTTTTTTCTTCAATAAAACCTGTCCTCACACTTCCATTTGTCTTCTGGTCCTCCTCTTATATAGCATTTATCATAGTTGTGTTGAAGTTTTATTTTGCAATTAGTTACATAAGAACTCTTTCCATTATTAGATTTTACGCTTTGAGAGCAAAGACCACATTCTTGTTCACTACTGTGAATAAGTGGGAAGAGCACAGCAGTGTTCAATGAAAGTGTGTTGGATGGACAATGAATCCAGGTATAGATGGTTGTATACATGGATGGATAGGTGGCTGGGTGGGTGGATGGTGGGTGGATCTATGGATAGCAATATGGATATATCCATGAATATTTAAATAACAAGGAGAACAAGTGCTGTGGAATAAGGAAACTGAGGTTTCCTAGAAAAGTACATTGCCCACTGGGCTGATATCCTGCTCTTCAGTTTCAACCACACCTCTGCAGACAAGGAGACTGGAGACATCACAGTTGGGCTGCAGGAGGTGGGAAGCTGCGGGTGGCCTGTCTTGTGAGGCTGGGAGAAGTGGGAACACTGAAGCCCTCTCGTGGGTGGGCTGAGGGGACCCGAGGTACCCACAGGGCTCCCCTAGGCTGAGTCATGCATACAGCTTGATTTCCCCTTCATGGGGTCAGGCTCCTTCCTGATTCCAGGACCAGCAGGAACTGTGTGGAGGCCTCTGCAGTACCCACTGAGTTAACATCTGCCAGAATTGCAGGGGCACAGAAAACTGCCAAACCTGAGGGTTGGCACAACTTGAAGACAAGCCTTGCTG
>PVIR01042788.1:0-12069 GCA_004026965.1 Petromus typicus | reverse complement strand
GCCCAGAAGCCCGGCTGGGGGTCAAGCCCCTCTCTTCCTGGAGCAGAGAGCCTGCCCCAATCACCAGGGCCCAGCTCTCCAGCCCTGGCCCCAAGAGAGCCCTTTACCTTACCCCCGGCTCCTCTGGTTGAGCTTCTTCAAGAAGACCCGCGCGACCTCGAGGGCCTCCTGCTCGGGCAGCAGCAGATTGCCAGAAGTGTTACAGTTCAGGTCAATCCAGTCAGTCCTCAGGGCTTGGAAGTCCACGTTCTGGGCACTGAAGGTCTGGTCCCAGTGGACTACTGGGTCAAACACAGGCACATACTCAAACACCTCACTCATATCCTCTTCCTCCTCTTCTTCTTCCCCTTCCTCTTCCCCTTCCCCTGGTCCGTCCTGATCTGCAGCGGCCACCTCCTCCTCCTGCTCCTCCTCCTCTGTCCACCCCTCTTTGGGGGCCTGAGCCTCCAACCCATCACCCCTTCTCTGCTCTGCAATGTAGGAGTCCACTTGCTTCAGCCACTGGGACTGCGCCAGAGTCTTCCCAGGGCTGCTTCCTGTGGGGCTGGGTCTCTTAATTGGAGGCAGGTTCTGCGCCAGGTGCCCCGGGGCCCACTTGTCAGAATGAGGTGAGACTTGGCTGGGTGCAGGGCTGGGCCTGGGCTTCTTCTCCGGTTGCTGGTCTGGGGTGTTGCTGCGCCTCGCTGGGAAGGGAGCCGTGGAATTCTGCTTTGGAAGGGGCCCCTGCAGGGCCCCAGAGCGCCAGGCCAGGAGCTTCCGCAGGCTTCGGAGCCGGTAGTCAGTGGCACCCTGCCTGGGGGTGGAGGTAGGCGTGTGTTCTCTCCCTCGTGTCTCGATGTCCTGGACGTGAGCGGCGGGGGCCTCCTCTGCCACCTCTTCATATTGAGATTCTTCTAGAAGGTCGTCCTCAAAACCTGTTAATAATACCATTCCTCATATCAGGAGTTTTCAACCTTTTCCAGGACATACAAGACAGTGATGTTACCAGTGTGACAGACAGCAAGGGGGGCAGAGGGGACTAACTCGGGCTCTGCCACTTGTGTGATCCTGCGCAATTTACTCAAATTAAATTCAATTTACCAAACTGAATCCTCATTTCTTTATCTACATAAAGGCTTTACAAGCCCATCTCTGAGGGCTGTTAGACGACCGAGTGACATCAAATACACAAAGTGCCTGGTCCCTGAGAAGGGTCCAAACAATTGTCCAGCTATGTTTTAATACCATGAAGAAAGGCCACAGGGAGACAGGGCTTCTCTACGGCCGAGCTTAAATGGCATGTCAGGAGAGTGAGCGCCTTGAGCAGTCCACTCCTCTTGGGTTGACCCCTAGCGTGCTGTCCCCAGCGTGCTGTTGCTGAGCGCCATGGCCTACGTGGACCTTCGTAAAGAAGGCAGCAAGGGTGCAGGGGCGGCCATGTAGTTAGGCTCTAAGCCCCTGGAGGCAGGGCTGGGCGGTCCCATCTTTCCCAGAAACAGACTCCGCTCACCCTCCCAGCCGGGAAGTCTCAGCGGTCACTCTGTACCTGGTTGCTCTGGCCCCTGCTTCTCTGGCTGGTCAATCTTGATGTACTCCTGGAAGCTGAACCTGCAGGGACAGGGACGTGTGGAAGGGCAGCCGGCGCCCTGAGACTGAGTCCAGGGCAGGAGGCCGCACAGAGAGAGAGTGAGTGAGCGACAGAGCGAGCGAGAGAGAGAGCGAGCGTGCGCATGTGAGACACGCCCAGGAAGAATACAGCTTCCGTGGGCTTCAGAACACATATGGCCACTTGCAGGGACAGAGGCAGCTCCCTGACTTCCATTCCATTCCGTCTGGACACTTACCTGTCCTGGTAGTAGGCATTTTCCTGGTAGAAGCATTTGTTATGGGTCTCCATGTGGCTCAGGCGGGTGTAGTCATTTGGATAAACAAAGGACAGATGAATCTGGAAGTGGAGAGAGCAGACCAGAGTAAGAGGTAGGAGGAAGGAGCCAGCTGGCCGGGGTGCACCAGGGTTTCTGCGGCCTGCAGTAAAGGAGCGCGCGGAGTACGGGTGATGCACCCTAGGGTTCCCTTCGACTCAGGTGCACCCCTGATCAAGACCCCAGTCCACACCATCTCAGGCTGCGGCAGCAGCTGAGCGTCCCCTCCCCCTCTGCCTCCTGACCCCTCCTGCCTCCCCCACAGCGTGCGCCAGTTGTCCTGAAGGTTCCTCCTCCTACTGACTACAGTGCTTCCTCTGCTCCCGTGAACACAGCTCGAGCTCCCCGTCAACACAAACGGCGATCGTGGCCCCGTGCGCTCCAGCTTCGGCTAACTCCTAGCCACTTCCTCTCTCTAGCTCTCCTGCACACATAATGTTCCTTCTGCCTCTGGAGGCTCTGAGGTAATCGGCCTATGGTTCACCTCAGTGCTCTGCTTGTGTTTAATGAACGCCACTGGCTGGCTGCGTGAGCAGGCAGGCAGCGGAGTCTGAGCAGAGCACCCAGTCCAGGCTCCACAGACAGCCCTCCACTCATCCAGGTCGGGCCCCCAGGAGGGCACGTCCTCCCAGGGCAGGGAACCTCCCTATGAGGCGCTCAGAGAGCAACAAGACAGTTCGGCACTTCCCAGCCCGGCCCTGGGCAGCCACCCCAGAACCTGCCACACCTGCCACACCCAGACCCAGACTTACGAAGCGGAGGCCCTGGTAGCGCTGCAGAGGGAGCCCGTCCACCAGGTAGCTGGGTTTGTAGGGACAATCAGGCAGGACATGGCGGAGATGGGCCTTGGGGATTGGAGGCACTGGAGAGAAGGGGCAGAAGACTGAGGATGGGAGGTGGGTGGCTCAGTGCACGCCGCTCACCACTGAGGCGAGGGCTGAGGTCCTCGGCCCGAGGAACCAGCCTCTGGTCTTCTTCCTGGCAGGTTCAGACAATGTCTATGGGCTGAAGCACTGCTCTTGGGGTGGGCATTGCAGGGGCACGTTAGTGGCACAGGACTTAGGACACACAGGCAGAGCATGACTTTGCAGTCACTGCACGTGGCTGGCCTCTGTGAGGTCTGGGGACCATCAGACCACAAGGTCCCACTCTCATACAGGGCTATGGCTAGGTTTCCTTCCCTGACCCAAACTTCCTGCAGCTTTCTGGTGTGTGTGTGTGTGTGTGTGTGTGTGTGTGTGTGTGTGTGTGTGTGTGTGTGTGTGTGTGTTTTAAGGAGAAACAGGAACATTGTCCTCTTTTTTTTCCCCCAATCCTGGGGATCGAACTCAGGACCTCACATTTGCGAGGCAGATTTAGTATCACGGAGCTAAATCCCCACCTGCACTGTTATCTTTTAACATGGAAACAAGTAAATGTGACGAGACCATATGGTAGCCCAGCTGTAGAGCACACGCTTAGCCTGCTCAAGTTGGCAGGTTCTATCCCCAGCACCAAAAAACAAAAAAGACAACATATTTCTCATTGAAAAAAGAGTAGGAATCTACTAGACAACTCTGATGTTTGTAGCAGAGGGATGTGTATTCTAATTCTTCTCGTCCCAGATGGTAGTTACACAAATTCACTTTGTATTGATTTATAGAACTGCAAAATTAGAAGCCAGTATTTTTGTACTTTCTGTGTACTTGTTATATTTTATACTTCAAGGGGAATAAAAGAAAGATTCTATGATTCGGGAGACGGTGGTGGGCTGGACAAGTCTCCCGAGTCTTCCCCATCAACACTAAGATGCAGCACGCGGTCCCTAACAGAAGGGCGGCGCAGAGCTGAGGCCTCACCTCGATAGAGCGTGTCCCGAGGGTCAGGCTGCAGCATATCGGCCGGAGGCTGCTCCTCAGGGAGAGAGTGGGAGGAGCCTGTGTGGCTGGCTGCTGTCTGTGGGACGTGGCCCACTTCGTCCATCCGTAAGACAGTCTCATCTAGGAGCAGGGCACAGGGCAGGAGGAAGCTGTGAGTCCCGAGAGAATCCAGCTTGCTGCTTCCGAAGGCCAAGGAAGGGCCTCGGGCCTGACTCTGTGTCCCAGCTCGGCCTCTTCCCTCCAGCCCTGCCCCAGGTAACGGTGGCTTCTGCTATCTTGCTCCCTTTGACACCCTCCACCAGTCCCAGGGCTAGCCCACTTTTGCATACCTTGGAAAAGTTTCTTCTTCCTCAAAATACTTTAGTGCTGATGGAAATTTTCCATTTTATTTATTATTTAACCAACACTTGTGCCTTTCTTTCCTGCTTCTCTTCACTCTCTTCCGTTTTGGATCAAACCCAGGGCCTCAAGCATGTTAGGCAAATACTTTGCCACTGAGCTACCTTCTAGCCTCCAGGTAAGTATTTTATAAGTATCCGTCCTTTTATTCTTCAAAGCTATCATATGACTTCTGTACAGGCTGAGTCTCCCTTATCCAGAATGCCTGGATTCAGAAGTATTTTGATTTGATTCGCAAACAAAAGCATTTGACAAAATTTTGTTTGCAAACTCTACAATGGATGATAAACACGGCCATGACCGTCTTTCCTGCATAAACACATACACGGCCATCTATTCCAAAACTGTGGAACAAATTAAACTCATGAATGAAGAAACCACTGTATCTGTGAAGGCTTTAACCAGCTGAAAATCCCCGGTGTTTAAGGAGAGCTTTGGATTTCAGAGCACTGCAGATTTGAGTTTCCAAATTAGGAACACCCAATCAGTATTATTCCTGTTTTATTGACTTTGTCATAGCAAATTTAAGTAATTTGCCCAAGATCACAGAAGTGCTAAGGAGGAGAGCCAACTTCGAAGCCAGCCGATCAGTGACTCCCGCACACCGGAGGGCAACCCCAAGCCCATTCACATCGACCTCCTCCGGTTCTGACCCAGGCCAGCTGCCCAGCTGCCCTCTGCCTCGGGAACTCGCTCGTCTGCGTCCCAGAGCTCTGCCTCCCATGCGCAGGGCTGGCTGCCTTGACCATCCTACTGCTTCTGCCCTCAGCTCTGCTCTGCTTCTAGTTCTCTGGGTTCAGGTTGGACACGTGACTTCCAGCACCCCTTCTTCTGGAGCTCACAGCTACCACGTTTGTCCCTTGAGGGTTTAGCTCCGCCTGTTTTTCTAGCACCTTCAGTAGAAGCCTACGTGTGTGTGTGTGTGTGTGTGTGTGTGTGTGTGTGTGTGCGCGGTACTAGGGACTGAACCCAGGGCACCACTGCACATGCGAGGTAAGCGGTCCACCCCTAAGCCACATCCCCAGATGCACAATTTTCAGTGCAGCCTGTGGACATGAGTCCTGCTGAGGAAGTGAGAAGCAGTAAGTTCAAGCGAAGAGCTCATTTCCTACAAGTTTGAAGGAGGTGAACTAGGCGTTTGAACTATGGTTACAAACAGCAGTTTGAGCTCACTGAATTTTTTTCTTTAGTTTTTCTGTGTATTTTAGTTGTCCTGGGGATTAAATACAAGGCCTCACACTTCTTCTTTTACTGAGTTTTCTAGGCTGGGCTTGAATTTGCATTGTTCCTGTCTCAGCCTCCCAGAGCACTAGGATTACGGTTGTCTGCCACCAGACCTAGCCTATTTAGTTTTTGTGGCACGGGGCACTGAACTCAGGAAGCTATACCTCTGGCCTTTTAATTTTTTTTTCAATTTTGAGGCAGGGTCTCACTAAATTTCCCAGGGGATTCCTCCTGCCTCGGCACCACTACACTCAGCCTCCCCTAGGATTTTAGTCTCCGGTGAGCCTGAAGTCCATGGATCCCCTTGCAGCTGTATTTGAAAGATTCTGCATGGGTGGAGAAGGGCATTTTTCCAAGTCAAGAATGCAGAGAGCGTCTAGCATGTTCCCACAGGGGCTGTGGGCCCTGGAGAGTGAAGGACCCGGCGGAGGTTCTGCTGTTGCCTGGCCGCCCCCTCCAACCCCGCGCCTGGCCGGTCAGCGCCCATCCCCCTCCTCCCGCGCTCCCTGAGTGGGCAGCGTCCCGGGTTGGGCACCCGTCTCCACTCACTCGTGAAGAGGGACAAGGAAGAGGAGTCAATGATGGTGAACTTGGCTCCAGGCTCATTCCGCCGCCACTGTAAGGAGAGAAGGTGGATGTGGATGTCTGAGGCCCACGCTAGGGGCGGGCCCCGCTCTGGGACAGGGGGGCAGGGCGGCCGGTGCTCACCGCGACCTCCACGTGGTCGGTGCCTTCATCGTTCTGCTTGTGCAGCACCTCGAAGTAGTACCTGCGGGAGGCTGACAGGCTGGCAGGAGAGCAGGGTGGGCACAGTCATCCCGGCTGGGCTGCCCTGTCCCTATCTGCCTGCTCAGCCCTAGGGTACAGGCGTCACCCCACCACTACCACATTGCCTTGGCTCTCTTTACTGTTGGGTGGGCAGTGACAGTCCCTGCTTCACAGCGTAAGGGACCCTATGAAACCACCACTGTGGCTTTACAGAATAGCTGCTGTTTCCCAGCAGGTCCAACTCACTGCCTGTTATAAATGAGGAGGTCGAGGCACAGACGTTTCTGGTAATTCACCCAGCCACCCTGGTGGTAAAGGGGCCAAGCAGTCCTGTCTCAGGGCCCACATCTGGGGTGAGCAGCCGCGCTCCCCGGTGTGCTCCAGTCTTAACGCAAGGGCCGCCTGTGTGTCTGTGGCCACCAGGTGGCGCTCAGAAGCCAGAGAAGTCCCCCTTCCCCGCGGACTAGCGCCAGGCCAGCCACTCTAGGTCTGGGTCCCTCCTCCTCACAGGACCTAGCAGCCCAGAAGCGCAGCACCGTCCAGGCTTTATGAGTTTCAGGGACGGAGATGGGAAGGGCAAGGACTAGGAGAGAGAAGACCTGTTTTCTAGTCTTGTCACTGGATAGGTGTGTGAACCGCAGTAAGTCATAACCCTCCTGGGCCTGTGTTCTCTCATCTGTACAATGAAGTTCAGGCCAGATTTTAAGCAGCCTCACACTCCATGTACCCAGAAAGTGTGGATGCTGGGCACCCTCAGCCTGGAGAGAACCTGGCTACACCAGGGAGAAGCTCTGTGGCTTTCAAGTGGAGGTGGCGTCGGGAGAAGGCCTGCTCGTCGACCCCTTACTCACCTTACTGGCTTGGAGATCTGACTCCGAAACTTTCCAAACTCCCCAGGGGCAGTCCACTCCTTTCCAGTCTAGAGGTACAGGGGCGCACAGAAAGTGGGGGGCTAGTGAGTGGAGAGGAGGGAGCGGGCAGGAGGCCAGTGAGAAGGCCCCGAGGTGTCCTTGCCCAGGGCAGTGCTGCGGCCTGACTGTCCTGGACACTCCTCCACGGCACCTGCGGGCTGCTTCTCACTGCATCTTCACATCAGCGATGCCACAGCATGAAGGCCTCCCGGGGCCTGTGCTTCCCTGGGGACCAGCCCCAGCCCGACGGGGAGCCAGGGTACGATGACCTACCTGGCCCACACTGGCCAGCAGCTGAAGGCCTGCAACCTGGTCATCCCGGCTCAGCCAGAATTCCGCGTTGTCATCTGCAGCAATGGCAAACTGGATTTTCCCTGGCAGGCCGGGAAGAGAATTCAGGTGAGGGCAGGGAGGGCGCAGCAGAGTACTGAGTTCTTAGGGGCTTCATGCTCTGGCCTCTGTGTGCACAGTGGGGATCTCTGGGTCCTGGCGGGCAATGTGAGGATTACGATGACTCCCAGGACCAGCCGGTCCAAACAGCAGACAGGGGGTTAAAAATGAGCTGGGGAGCCGGATGAGACCATGCATGCCTCAGTTTCCCTTCTCCCTCTGATAACAGACTGGCAGGATCCAGTCAGCCCAGTGCAGCCTCGCTTCCCAGCTTTAGTGTTATGTTCTCTGAGTTCCCCTTCAGAACTCTGGGGTGGGGAACACGATGAGGCTTTGGGGTTGCCTCACCATCAGTGAAGGGGTGCAGGTAGCCAAAGATGCGGAGGCCATAGTTGGTCCATTTGGGAGACACAGCCAGTTTCCTCAGGGTTGTGCGGATCTATTGCAAGAAAGGGGAACAATTATGATCTAGAAGCAGGCAAAGGAAACTGGCCCCCTGGGGGCTGTCGGGAAGAGCGGAAGGAGGCAGTGATGTGGCTGGGCAGTGGAGTCAGGCCGGATACCCAGATGTGGGCCTCAACTGCAGTGATGCAGAGGCCAGAAGAGAAACTGAAAGAAGCCCTGAGAAGAAAACAAGGGAGGTGTGTTGGGCAGAAGAAAAGAGGCCCTGAGGGATAAAGGAAGGAATGTGGACCAGAAAAGAGGCAAGAAAACATGAGGGAGACAGGGAGACAAGACATGGCAGGCAGAGGAGGAGGCAGGCGCCGGGCCCACAGGCACTCACATGTGGGTACAGGGGGAAGTGCAGGTTCCTCCTCAGCTGCTGGATGGAGCTGCCACACCAGTCTTCGAACACGTGCAGGTTGGCATGGCCCCGGAACTGTGGGGCAGGACAGAGGGAGGCGGTGAGCATGCACCCCACAGAGCCCGGGAGCTGAGTGCACAGGAGCCCCACTGCTCTCCGGCGGCCACAACCCACAGCAGGCCACGCCACTCGTGATACTCAGCCCTGCTCGACTGGACCTGCCCTGCGGTGAAGGCTGAGTGCTGTGCAGCCTGTGCACTGCTGGGGAAGGGGAACCTTGCCGGTGGGAGGTGGAGGAAGTTAGGTCGCTGGGATGCCCCTCCGAGGGAACTCTGGGACCTCAGCCCCTTCCTCTCCGTGCTTCCCGAATGCCGTGAGGCCAGCAGCCTCTGCCACCAAGATGCACTGTGTGGAAACAAGGACAAGGACCACAGGCAGAAACCTTTCCTCTTATATGTTCCTTAGCTCGAGTATTTTCGTCACAAGGATGGAAAACTAATGAACACAATTCCTCTGACCTGGCCCTGAGAGGGAGTCTTTCTGGTCATGCAGGTACACACACACACACACGCACACGCACACGCACACGCACACGCACACGCACACGCACATACACCCTTCATGTTCCTCCCATGTAGGAAGTGGCCAGCTTGCATTACCCAGGAAACGGAGCAACAGCCGTAACAGAAATGGGGGGGGGGTATGGATCTCAGGGGGGGGGGGGGGGCGCGCTGCCTCTCCGGGCCAGCCCCTGAGCTCCACAGCTGTCTGCTGTTGAAACCTTATCCACCCAGTGGTCTCCAGTCTGCCTGGGGGAGCAGCTGGGAAAGGCTGCAGGAGGCACGTGGGAACCGTCCTGTCACCAGTGCACGGTGGGAAGGGGCTGCAGCTCCCAGCACTCAGAGGCTCTCAGGCACCCCACGGGTACAGGCAGCAATGTCCTCCCTCTCCCTTCAAGCAGCGGCGGTAGGCAGGGACAGGACTGGCCCCTTTCTCCCTTTCTCCTGGCAGCAGAATCAGCGCTCTGGGTGGCTGGGAGGCTGGAGTTGAGAAGAAATGGAAGCAGGATGCGGCGGTCCCAACTGACCAGGGTTTCGGATTACGCGTTTTCGGTCTGTGCCTCCTCCTCCGCCACCCTCACCCTCAGCAGCGACTCTGAGTTGGAGCGTAGGGCCTCCATGTTACCACCCAGACGGCCCTACTGTCCTTCCAACGGCAGCCTGTCAGGTCGGAGGACGGAGGTAGAGAGAGCCCCTATGACGCTAGCGGCAGGCAGGGCGTGGGCCTCCCGCAGGAGCTGGGTGGGGGGAAGGGCCGGAGGGCATGGGGAATGCAGAGGTCCAAGGTGGCTGCTGGCCGGGCACAGCCCACACCCAGCCCCAGAAGAGACACAGGACAGCCTGTCACTCCCTGACCCCTCAGCAGCTTGGCATGTCCTGGCACTAGCCTGGTCAGTGCGAGGAATGTGGGGTGTTGGGAAGCAGCCATGGCTTACGGGAAAATGGGGGGAGGCTGAGGGGAGGATGGGGAACGAACACTGTGGTAGGTGGGAGGCGGTTTAAGTCTCCAAGAAAGAGAAGAATGGGGTCATTGTGCTACTTGTGTGGAAACTCCTCAAGTCCAGTCTACAAGACTCAGTTGTCTCTTCCAAATGGCCTGCTCTCTTACCCCCTCTGGAGACTTTCAGGCAGTGTGCTCTGATCCCTAGAAATGCAGGGGAGGCCGTGGCAGAGGCCTGCCACCAGAGAAAGGTACAGGCCAGAGGCCACAGGGGTTCGGGCAGGAAAGGAGCCCAGGGCACAGGGAGGGTGAGCACGTTGCCCCAGGGTCCAGGCCTTCCCACCGCGCTTCCCAACCCTGGGCTGTGGGTGGGTGTCTCAGGGACCCGGAACACCCCCCTGCCTCAGTGTTGACCCTACCAGGACTTGTATCGTCCTGAGTATCAGAGACTACATCCGACAGGGATGTGGCACCACAGCACAACCCTGCCTGCTGCCCATTCTCTCCCCAGTGTCAGGGCGAAGGCCCCAGCAGGGCGCCTTGAAGCACCAAGGCGTATACACAGCCAGTGATCCTTTGTTTCCAGACCTCCAGCTCCAAGCAAGTGGTGGTGCACACCTGCAGTCAGAGTCCTTTGGGAGTTAGGAGGTAAGTCCCAGCCCCCTGGCTAACTTAGTGATACCCTATCTCGAAAGAAGGTGAGGGCAGGGATGGAGCTCCAAGTGAAGACGTTTCCTCAGCGTGAGAAAAGAAGTACTGGAGAAAACAGATGTTGGAAGGAACTTCCTTAGAGCTCAGTCAGAGAGGCAAGCGGACCTCTGGACCAGGCGGGTGAACAGGCTGCTCCTCCGAGCGCAAGTGCAGCCCAGCAGACTCCACCGCCGCCCAGCCGTGCTGGCCAGGCCTGCAGACGTCCACCCTGCGGCGGGGGCCTCAGCCTCCTCCCCACACTGAACCTCTCCTGCCTCCCGATTTCCCTTCTAAAGCTGAGCCCTGATCAAGTCATTGTTGCCTCAGCTCTCAAAGGACTTTTAGAATAAATCCTCACTCTCCCTGCCCGACCTGTGGCCACACCCGTGCTCCACCCACACCGGGTTGCTGGGCCCTGCCAAAAATTTCCTGCTCTTCACTTCTCCACGCTTTTACAAATCCAGGTACCACTTCCTGGTTGGAAGGCCCTGTCCTTTTTCTTCCACGTGCAAAACTTCTGTTCTTCCTTCAAAGCTCTTCTCAAATATCCCCCTTGCAGCCTTCCGCCTACTCCAGGAAGAGTCAATAGCATCTTCCCCTGTTCACATCTCTGCATCTCAATTACTTGAATGAACAGACATTTGCAGAAGCGGTGTGTTCCTGTATTTATCTTATCAGCATTGTGTGATTTGCATCAGTTAAAGATGAAAGAGGGGACGAGGTTCAGAGGCACAGCATGTTGAGGGTCCGGGGTTCAACCCCAGCACTACAACAGGTGACAGAGAAGCAGTGCTGTGAGGATACAGACGCAGGAAGGTCAGACGCCCACAGCACGCACTCTCCGTGTTCAGTCTCCTCCACACCCATCGACCCAGCGCCCCGCAGGAAGCTCGGCCAGGAGAGGCCTCACCTGCAGAAGAACAGGCTGGGGCCCCTCTGCACAGCCGCTGCTCGGGCCAGACTCCCGCTCACTTGGGAGAAACTTGACTTGCTTTGGTTTTGGTGGTGGTTCTGGGGATGGATCTAGCGCCCCACGAGGTGCTAGGCAGCCCTGATCAACACAGGATGTGAGGACGCTCCTTATGGAAGGGAAGGAACCAGGGGCCATGAGAAAACATACTGTGGAGATGGAGGACGACCAGAGGTCCATCTAAGTGAAATCCTAACATGTGACAGGTCTCCATTCGGACAGGAGGTTTGTACATGAAATGATGTGCCACAGGTGTCACTAAGGTGACCACGGTGTACTGAACATAAGGCGAACTGTGATGAGTGATCTGGGCTCTGAAAAAGCAAAGCCTGATCCACACAAAAACTTTACACAAATATTCACAGCGGCATTATTCAAATTAGTGTTCTCCAAAGCAACAACCTGAATGTCCCCAAAGAGTGAGTAATAAAACGTCATGAGCCAGGCATGGTGGTGTGTGTCTATAATTCGAGCAGTCAGGAAGCTGAGGCAGGAGGATCTGAAATTCAAGGCCGGACAGGGATACATAGTGAGACCCTGCCCTTGAAAAATGAACTAGTGATGGGGGCCGGGGAGTTAGCTCAGTGGTTCCGGCGCCTGTCTCGCAAGCGCAAGCACCCGGGTTCGATTCCCCGGTAACCACATAACAATA
>PVIR01042787.1:0-12062 GCA_004026965.1 Petromus typicus | reverse complement strand
AGAAGAAGAAGAAGAAGAAGAAGAAGAAGAAGAAGAAGAAGAAGAAGAAGAAGAAGAAGAAGAAGAATCCGGGAGCAGTGGCATACACCTCTGATTCCAGCTACTCAAGAGGCTGTGAAGAAGGATCAATAGCCTGTGTAATTTAAAAGGTGATTCTCCATATCACAATTGCAATACTTACCCCAAGAATTTCCCTCGTGTAGAAATACTCATCAGACTTCTCATATTTCTGGAATGTATGTACAAACAGAAAAACATTCAGCCCTAACCAAACAACCTAGAGGAAGGAAATAAGGAATATAGTGAAATTGGGAAGGAGTAGGTAAGTGATAGGAACTATTGCCACCATTTGAACTATTTTGTGTGTATTTGTTTTCATTTTCAATGAATACAGTTTTGCTAGTATCTATGCTGCTTTTAGGAGTTAACACTCTGAGATACACATTAGATGAAATCAGCAGGTTCAGCAAACTAAGGTCCCTGGGCTATCTGGGACACGTACTGTTTCACATACTGTTAATTTAGAAATTTTTTCTTTTGTTTTTTTATTCAAATTTTTACTGGTACATTATGTATACACACACCACTGCACTTAACATTGAAAGTTTGTACCAGTATATAACATGACTTCATTCTCACTTTCCCCTTCCCCCACCCAACTTGTAACTCCCCAAGCCCTATATACATAAGCTTTGTTTTCTTTTTTTAGTTACCATCACATTATTTTTCCCCTCGGTATTTACTCCTACACCCTATTTCCTTTAAATATTTTCTATTTCACAGTATCTACTATATATACTAGAACTCATTTACATCTTCATTTTCTCATACCAGAGAAAAGACACGATATTTACACATCTGTGACCTGTTTATTTCACTTATGAGGATGTCTTAGAGGTACATCTATTTGAGTATGTATGACTCAATCTTATCATTTTTTATGGCAGAGTAATACTCCATTCTATAAAAGAACCCACATCTTCTTTATCCAGTCTCCAGTTGACGGACATTTGGGTTTTTTCCAAGATTTAGCAATCCCAAACTGAGCTGCTATAAACATGGGTTTGCATATGTCACTATGATATGAATCTTTTAATTCTTTTGTGTATATACCTAGCAGAGGAATGGCAGGGTAAAATGGGACCTCTAATCTTAGTTTTTTCAAGAATCTCCACACTGATTTCTACAGGGATTGTACGAGTCTACATTCCCACCAACAGTGGAGAAGGGTCCGTTTTTCGCCCTAGCCTCACCAGCATTTGTGGCTGGCTAATAGTAAGAGCAGCTAAGAAGCACATGAAGAAATGCTCAGCATCACTGGTTATTCTAGAGATGCAGATGAGTACAACACTGAAATTTCATCTTACTCCACAAAGAATGGCTGCTATCTCAGAAATTTTTTATTTTCATATTTTTAAATGGCTAAAAACAGCAAAAGAAGAATATTTCATGATAAAGAACTCATATGAAATTTGCATTCAATGACTATATATAAAATGGTATTGGAACTTAGCCATGGCTACTCATTTCTGTATTGTTTATGGCTATTTTCCTGATACACTGGCAGAGTTGAATATTTGGAACCCAGGCTCCCCAAAGCATAGCTTTTTATAAAATGTTTGCAATTTCTATATCACAGCTCTTGAAGTATTGCACCCAATGATGAATGTATTCCTTGTGTATTGTAAACATGTATAAATTTAAAAATGCTAAAAACCAAAAATAATAACAAGATCTACCCCCACAGCAATGCGGTGATGCTTATGTGAAGTAATACATGTAAAGTGATGAATACAATGCTTAATGCATAGTAAGAGCTCAATAAATGCTGGCTACTGAGATGCATCTTTATCAAACTGGCCTTACCAATTTTTTCCTGCCTCTTTTGTTCAAAAATATTTTTTTCAGAGTTCTCTTCTTGATACTCTTGACTCCAGTGAAAAAAGAGAGTTGGAATCTCTAGACATCTCAATAATTTTGAAGATGGAGGACAAAAGTTCACATAAATATTTCAGAAACTAAAAGGTTTAAAGAATTCTGTTGGCCCATCATCAATTGTAAGCAAGGTAAAAAGTGAAATATGGTGACATCTACAAATAAGGAATTCTATTTCTTTCCTTGGCTATCATTTCATCCATTAAAAATGGTAAAGAAGGTGAAGTACAAGACCTAGGAGAAAGGCAACTTTTTTTTTTAGACAGGGTCTCGCTTTTTGAAGTTTAGGCTGGCCCTGAGTTTAGCCTTGAACTCACAGCAATCCTCCTGCCTCTGCCTCCAAAATGCTGGGATTACACACATGAGCCACCACACCCGGCACTGTGGTATGTGGTACTGATTGTTGGTGGGTGTGAGTCTGCACACCCAGCATGGTGGAATATGGTTACTGGGTATCAAACTCAAAACCTTGCCTTTGCTAGGCAGGTGCCAGAACCACTGAGCTAAATCTCCGGCTTGATTATTTTTTGAAAAAATTTTTCTTCCTTTAATAAAATACCACACAGGACTATTTGCCAGAGATAGCAAAAAGTCTGAGCCTGCCAGCAGGCCTGTTACAAGCCTAAAAAGTTAAATGTGAGGCAGCACTATGGGTGAACAATTCCTCCAGCAAATAAATAAATAAATACGTAAATATATAAATATATAAATAAATACATAAATAAACAGTGGGAAAAAGTGGGGAACTTTCAAGCTGGAAACACCTTTGTATTAATAGGTAGTCACTGAATTAATCCCTTGCTCCCCTACCAACATACTTGCCACTTCCCCCACCACACAGGAGTTTAAATCTAGAAAATAAATGGTTTGATCAATGTCACTTAGCAGCAGAAGTTAAACTACTGGCCAAGTAGTCTGTCTTCTTAATTAATGCACTTCCTGTTATACTTCAAAAAGGGCTAAATATACGGCATGGAGTTATTAAAAATATGAGTCATAGCACTTACCCAGCATGAAGCCCTCTTTCAGTCCCCAGAATAAACTATCATTTGTCTATTTATCTATCAGTCTATCTATCTGTCCATCCAGCTATCTATTAATCTCTATATTTATCTCCAAATCATGGAATAAGCTGACAAGACAAGGGTCTGGCCTTTTTTTAAATGTAAAACCAACAACCTTCCAGGAATCTCATACTTGGTACACTTGGGTGGTCCTCTAAGAGAGAAAGAACCTTAAGAGTAATGAATGAAGTTCGGGGAAAACAATAAATGACACAGCGAGCCTCAGGTTTAGGTATGGCTCAAAAGTAGAAGAATGACAATGGAGAAAGGTGTGTGTGTGTGTGTGTGTGTGTGTGTGTGTGTGTGTGTGCACGCGCACACTCTATAAGAAAGGAATTATGCATGGGTGGGATAGTGGAAAAGTTCTGGCATAAACATCAGGGAGTGGGTTTAAGTCCAAACCCATCGATCAATTCACTGTGTGACATTTCAGTCACTTTCCTTTTTTTTTTGTAAAATCAAGGACTTGGTTTATATATGTGTTACGCAGTGCTGTAAACACTACTTATGGCTACTGAGCACTTGAAATGTGGCTAGTTCTAATTAAGATGTGCCATGAGGAGTGTATAATACACATATGATATCAGTGACTCAAAAATAAGAGTATGTACATTATCTCATGAAAATGTTTCATGCTTATTATATTTTCAAAAGAATTGTATAGGTTAGGTTAAATAAATTATATTGTTGTAAGTTAATTTAACCTGTTTGTTTTGACTGTTTTCAGCGCAGGTATTAGAATATTTAGAATTTATGTGAACAGGTTACAATATATTTCCAACGAACTGTACGAGTTTAAGATGATGTCCAAATTCACTTTTGTCTTAAATATTCAATGAAATCTTGATGACTGCTGTATAGGAAGGATACAGAGAAAACAATGCAATTGCCAGAGGTGAAGTGGAAGAGAAGCAACAGAAAATAGGAAGAGGTAGAAATTCCTAGTACTTATCATATGGCAACAGGCACAACTGCATTTCACTTGGGTGCCCTCGCTCATCTGGCCTAAGGCTGTACTCTTTTTACATGATAACTGGTCTTGATGAGCTAAATAATTGTCATAGACCCTTTTTCCTTTGATTAGCTTCACAAATATTAACAAACATGATGTCCCCTTACGCTGTGAAGATTCCTGATTAACAGAAAGTGAAACACCACTTACCAGAAATAAAACTGAGAACCAGTGGTTAACCACCCAGTTTCCCATTGTCAAGAGGTGGTTTGAAAGCCTGCCAAAGCAGCAGGGTAGATCTGGACTCTGGAGAAGTTCTGCAGGCTGGTGTCTGTCCTGTTCAGGATCTGTGAGTGTAAAATGTGAAAAAAGCACACCTAGCCAGGCTCCAGGAATGAATGAGTCTAGTCTGCCTTCCTCCTCTGGACGGCACGGCGGTGTTATCAGCTTAAATAGACCAGCCCTACCTCTATGAACCACAGGGGTTTTCCCTGTTGAGGTTTTCACCCATTCAGGAAATAGCAATCTTCCTTGGAGAAAAATTTTCTTCTCTTATCACCCTTACTTAGTGCAAAGCATGGGTTTCCTTGATAAGACATTTGCTAAGTTTTCTCATCAGAAGAATAATTAACCTGGGCCTCTATCCACATTGGCTCCCACTACCCAGTCTAAAACACAGAATATTTATTTCCAGTATTTTAAATCCCCCAGTGTGTCTTCCCCAATTACATCCCTTTCCTTCCCAAAGAAAAACCTCAACCAGATACAACCCAAAATTTGGGGAAATCATTTCCTTGTTTCTTAAAAGCACTTTTACTAACTATAAATACATATCTAAATAACGTTGTTTTTTCTTGTTTTGATTTTTCTATAAATGGATCTTAACTGACTGTATATACACTTCTGTGATTTGCTTCTTTCAGCATAGTTTTATTGAGATTCTCATATGTTGGTATACTTAGTTGCAGTTCATTTACATTACTATGTAATACACTACTGCATAAATATACCTTAGTTTATTCATTACAGTATTGGTGAATACAATGATGGAATAATTTTGGTGGAATGAACACATGTCCTGTTTCTCTAAGATATATACCCAGGAGTCTTATTCCTGAGATTTGCTCATGTTCAATTTTATTACATAATTCTAGGCTCTGTTCCAAAGTGCTCACAAATACCATACGGTCAAATGAGCTGAGGTTGAGAGTTTTACTCCCTCCACATGCCTACTAGTAGATATTTCAAGGTTATTTTTAATGATTGTAGCAATTATTATTTTAATTGCTTTGAATTTCCCTGATTAATAATGAGGTTGAGCATCTTTTGATGGAACTGTTGGTCATTTAAATTCTGTCTTTTGATAAATGCTTATTCTAGTTTCTGCTCTATGTTTCTATTGATTTGTTTTTCTTTTACTACAGATTTTTAGGGCTCTCCATATAATCTGATAAATCTATAATCTGGTTATGTTTATAACTTTTCTTTCACTTTTTTAACCTGGGGATTGAACCCAGGTTCAAAAATGGTGTTCACATGATTAGATTAATTTGTGCTGATCTGTGTATATAGGCCTTTTTAAATTTTGAGACAGGGTCTTAGTAAGTTATCTAAAAAGGAATCGAATTTGAAATCCTCCTGCCTCTGCCTCTCAGAGTGTTGGAATAATAGGTGTGCACCACCACATCCAAGTATCTTTTCATTATTTTTGAATATTGATAATAAGATATGGAAATTGTCTTTTAATATTTTTCTGATAAATGGAGTCATTAATTTTAATGTACTCTATCAGTCTTTATGATTTATACATTTTTGTGACATTTTAGAAACCAATTATGACCCAAATATTAAGATAACCTCATATTTACTTCTAAAACTTTTATACTTCTGCCTTTTAAAATTATGCCTTGAATATATCTGGAATCTGTTTTTTTATGTATGGTATAGAGATGGGTTTTCATGTATTTTCCACATGGAAAATTAATCATGTGAACACCATTTTTGAAAAGTATACTTTCTTGGGGACAATGTTGAGATTGTAACAAAAAAGTAAGGAAACAAATTTTATATATATGGGGGGGTGGTAGGGGGGGTGGGGCTATGGGAAAAAATGAGAATTAAGTTGTGTCTTATACTGGTACAAATCCCCATTATGGAGTGCAATCATGATGTATATATTTAATGTACCAATAAAGATAATTTAAAAAAAAAAAAAAAGAAAAGTATACTTTCTTCATCAATGTCAAATGTACCTATTTCAAATCTTACATATATGTGAGCTTGTGCTTAAGCTCTCTCTTCATGCCTCCACACCACTACCTTAATTACTGTGGTTTCATAATGAGTCTTAACATCTGATAGGAGAGTTTTTCTACTTTATTCGTTAGAATCAGGCTATTCTTCAACTTTTGAACCCTCATACAAATTTTATTGTTAAGTGCTTTATATATTTTTATGGGATTGTAAATTATACTTTTTATTTACTTATATCTGTTATACAAAGATATGAATGGTTTTTACATATTTATTTTTATATCGACCAAATTCCTAGATTCATTTATTAACTGTAATAATATTTCAGTATTTAGCCTTCTAGATTTTCTATAGGGATAGTTACGTTTTTGCTCTCATCATAGTTTTCTTCCTTCTTGATCACGTGTGTGTTTGGGATTGGTACAGGGTGGGGCCTGAGCTCAGAGCCTCATGCATCCTAAGCAAGCACATTACCCCTGACCTAGATCCCCAGCCTTTTTTAGATTTTTTATTTAGAGACAGGTTCTCACTGTGTTGCTAAGCTGGCCGGGCTGGGCTCCAATTTGTGACTATCCTGTTTGAAGAGTGCTGGGATTATAGGCAAGCCCCGCCATGCCCAGCACCTTCTTGATTCTGATGCCTTTTATTTCTTTTTCTTGGCTCACTGTATTCATTTCCTGCACAATACCGAACAAAGATGGTGGTAGCAATCGCTTCATATACAGTCCCAAAGAACATTCTTTCACTTCACCCTTAAGTAACATGTTTGGTGTAGGTTTTTGAAGATAATCAACTACATATTCCTATTTTACGCCATATTTGGCAGAAAGACAATACTTATTTAAAAGGACAAATGATAGCAGTTTAGAACCTTTATTAAGGTATAATTTAAATGGCATAAAAAATTTTCCTTTGTGGGCTGGGGATTTAGCTCAGTGGTTCCGGCGCCTGTCTTGCAAGCGCAATGACCCAGGTTGGATCCCCGGTAATCACATACAATACTGGGCATGGAGACTCACGCCCAGCAGCAACCAGTACCACCTACCACAGTGCCGGGCGTGGTGGCTCACACCTATAATCCTAGCACTCGGGGGGCAGAGGCAGGAGGATTGCTGTGATGTGAGTTTGAGGCTGAGCTCGGGGCCAGCCTGAACCACAAAGCGAGACCCTGTCTCAAAAAAAAACAAAAACAAAAAACAAAAATTCCTTTGTAAGAATGTAGCTCAATGCATAGCACATTTTACATGTATTTTTAAAATACATGTAAAATATGCTGTGCACAGAGCTGAATTAGCTTTTGCAAATTGAGAGGGGAAGAAGAATTAGTGGGAGCAGGAAGGGAGAGGAGCAAAAGAGAATTCAGTCTGTGATTGCTAAGTCTTGGAAACAACCCAAATGTCCATCCACTGGAGACTGGATAAAGATGTGGTTCTTTTATAGAATGGAGTATTACTTTGCCACTAAAAATGATAAGATTGAGTCATTCACAAGCAAATGGATGTACCTTGAGGACGTCCTCATAAGCGAAATACACAGGTCACAGATGTGTAAATATCATATCTTTTCTCTGATATGAGAATATGAAGTTGTAAATGAGTTGTAGTATGTATAGTTGATATTGCCAAGTAGAAAATCTTTAAAAGGAAAGAATGTAAGGTAAATAACGAGGGGAAAACGAATGTGGTAATAATAAAGAAAAAAGAAAACAAAGATTGTATATATAAAGGGTGGGGGGATGCAGCGCGGGGGGGGAAGGGAAAAAATGAGAATCAAGTCATGTCATATTCTGGTACAAACTCTTAATGTTGAATGCGATTATCATGTGTATTCATAATGTACCAATAAAGATAATTTTTAAAAAACTAAAGTTTGTTATGTATATAGACAAGCTCCCCACAATGAGTAAGATTATTATGTGGTGGAAACATGTAATAATATACAAAGCTGAAAAAATTTCTTAAGTATCACAAAACCTATACAAATAACATTTTCCTTAGCTTCTTAATGTACCTGCAACTTAATGTCATGCAACGCTGTATGAAATTGGTGCAGTAAGTGGTGTATTTCTGCAAGCCATTCCTACACTAAAGCACCTAAAAATTAGTTAACTGTACATAGAAGTGTCAAAGAATGACAGAATGTATATTCTCTTACACTCAGACCAAATACACCACTAACATAACTTCCCTTTACCTGTGTTCCAGGAATGCTCATGGCCCTTTTAGGATCACTTGATGTGAAAGAAAGTGTAACTGAAGAAGTTACAACGGGAATTTGAAAGTCATTTTAACCACTAGCCATGAAAATATTTACTTTTGCAAATTGGACCACAATACTTGACATGCCCAAACCACACCTCCAAAAAGAAAAAGAAAATCCTGTATGTAAAAGACTGATGAAAATCATGTAATTATTTGAGCAAGCACCCTAAATTAGGAAGATGTTAAATGTTAACATTTAGGGAATGCTTTAAATGTTAAAGCATTTAGGGAATTTGACTTGGAAAATAGATTTGTTGTCAGTTTGAGTCTAAATGTAATTTTTCAGATTGTTTGTTTTTATTGTGTGCCTAAATCAACCTAGAAAGGGAGAAAGTAAAATAATACATTTTTGTTCATTGTAAAGCAAATTTTCTAACACAGGTGTTCAAAGAAGTAAAGAGATAATGAGTTTCTTAACATACTCAAGGAAAGATAGAAAAGCTGTCCCTAGAACTATCAGCACCAGATAGATGGTTGACAGAATATTTTTAAAAATTTTATTTGTACATATTTGCAGTATATAATGATTACATTCATCATGCGGAATTGGTAAAGGTACCTAACACATTAAATATCTTTCAAGTATCTCCCATTGTTGAGGTGCTATGATTTACAAGAATGATCTACAAGTCACATGAGGTTTTGTGTATTATCTAAAGGATTGTATATGCCATGCTCTGAATGAATCCTGGCATCTATGGTAGGGGTCCCCATTCCTAATCCTAGCAGATTGGGGAGTCAATTGATAATTTGGTGAGCACAGAATCAGAACTAAGATAGTCATATGATCTTAAAGGGAAATGATTATTAAACTGCAACAACAGGATCAGTTGCAGTATCTTTTCAAAATCAGAGTATACCAGCTAATTCAGCTTCAAATCTGAGACTCTTCTCCTTGGGCGATGCTGGACAACTGATAAGTTTTACCACGAATCTCTCTTTTCTATAAGTGCCTTTAGAACTGCTCTCCTGTCAGCTCTAGACATCACCATAATCTGCCTCTTCCCTCTGTTGTTTCACTCATGCCCCACCCCCACCCTATACTCCTCACCCTCTAAAACCCCTTCTACACCCTACCAGGGATGCGGAGGCTGTGCCACTGAGCTACATCTTTGGCCCAGTTTAACCTTTCTGAATGTTTGCATTTCCCAAGTTTATAGATTATTTGACACTGATTAAATTTGAGTTGGACTGCTTCCTGGAAATCTGTAGGGAGTAGTTAAAGTCACAGTAATTTATCTACAGTCATAATATAGGCTACAATGCATCAGAAAAATTTCCAGTAGACAGTTGATCGCACCTAATTTAAAGGGTGGATTCCTGCACATTGTAAACATAGCCTATACCCCCTTTGCCTGTTCTGTCTTCTTCCTGTTGAGTTATCTTGGACATCATTTGTTCTAAACTTACCTTTGAAGTTACAGTTCCTGTACACCTCTTCCAGGAATTAATATGTAAAGGAAAGTGTTGAACTGCTTTCAATTTAAACATGTATTTAGGACACTAAAATAATTTTTTAAAGAATTCCGTGGTTGATATTTAAATAAAAATTTAAGTCATTATGATCAGAAAAAGTAGTAATTTGTTGTTATACTCATTTATTGTACTCATTTTATTGTTCATAATTTTTTTTTTTTTTTTTTTGAGGCAGGGATTCGATTTGCGGTTCAGGCTGGCCTTGAGCTCAGCCTCCAACTCACATCACAGCAATCCTCCTGCCTCTGCCTCCCGAGTGCTGGGATTACAGGCGTGAGCCACCACACCCGGCACTGTGCTATGTGGTACTGGTTGCTGCTGGGAGTGAGTCTCCACACGCAGTATTGTTATGTGGCTACCGGGGATCGAACCTGGGCCCTTGCGCTTGGAAGACAGGTGCCGGAACCACTAAGCTAAATTCCTGGCCCCATAATTCTTTTTAATCTGAACCCATAGAAGATGGTGTTGAGCGGACAACCTTTCTTTTTAGATCTTAGAACCTTTAAGTATTAATACAGTCATAAGCATAGTGTCTAAAAGTGAAAAGTGCCATAATCATACGAACCATTGATGAATGTGAGATCATTTGAAATCAGTGCTTTTCACTGAAATGGATTAGAACTAGGCCTCTTCAAAGTAGGCTCTATTAAAGACAATAGATGTGGTAAAACTGGTCTGGCAACAAGCCCCAGTTACCCCTAGTGCTGTCTTAGAAAAGTCTGTTCTAAGCCTCAGTTCCTTCAAGTGGAACTTAGTGTACTGAGTCACAATGGAGAAAATGTAGAAACAGTAACCTGTATGACAATCAGAAGGTCAAGTGTGGTGAGAAAGAGGCAGTTGAGAAGTACCATGACGTGGTAACTTCCATCTTTTATGAATTCAAATTAAAATAATTTAAGCAATAAAAGAAGTATAAAAAGTAACACTTTATTCCTTTTTAAAATAGGGTAAAGGAGAATGAAGGTTAAAAACACAGATGCCAGAATTACTCTGCCTAGGTTTGAAGTTGCTGTTTTTGCACTAGAAGAGTTAATGTGTAACAGAACAGTACCTGACATACAGACAGCACTCCAGCTAGGCAGTGAACAAAAGGAGACAAAACAGGTTGTGTCCCTGGGGAAGAGTCCCAGGCCTGGAAGCGGATGGAGGACAAGATGGTGAAAAGGTCCATGTGATTCCCTGTCCACCCTGCTTCACACAACCTGCAGACAGAGGAAGGAAGCCCAGAACTGAAGAATCCGGGCATCCTCTAAAGCCTGGAAAAGTCAAATCAACCAATTCTCCCCTAAGAGTCTCTGGAAGGGAATGCAGCTTGCCAGCTTGATTTAAACCTTGTGAGATCCACTGCAGACTCTCACACTCAGAGCTCTAAAATAAAAAGGCGTGTTGCTTTAAACCATCAACTTTGCACTGTTTTTGTTTGTTTGTTTTTGTTTTTTTACAGCAGCAGTACGAAACCAATACAAGTGGTAAGAAACGCTTTCTCACAACCATGTTTACAAGCTTCAATCTTCCTACTCTGCCTGGGACAGAAGGTTAAGGCCTAAATTTTAAAGGTTAACAATCCACAGTCTGTACTATTAACGTAACAGGTGCTCTGAGGTAAGTGATTTAGAACTATTTTGCATATAAAGCAGGATGTAAACGATGGGCCTTTTGAATAAGGAAACACAACTGCTTAAAAAAAAAAAAACAAAACCATTTCCCTCTGTTGTATTAGAATATTGTAGTTCATTCTTCAGAGAAGGGACTTCTTCTAGAAAAGAAAGCAAATATTTATCCTCCCTTCCAGAGAGTATAAGATGAATTTTTTTATTTTGAAGATTGAGTTTTTCTAGCTGTTATAAAAACGTTCCACTGATAAAAATATTTTCGCCATAAGCCATTAACATCTCTGTTTAAGAAAAAAGGAATTGAACGTAGAATAGAAAGAGGATATCCTGAAATCCAAGGAGAATTTAGAGCTAGAGCAAAGAGGATACTGGGTTAGAGAAGCAGAGGGGAGGGAGAGACCACCTGCACATGCTTGTGTTAGTAAGAGCTGTTCAGGTTGTCTATTCAGTGGGGGACTGAGTCCGCAAGGGGGTCCAGCAGCCCTCCAGCACAGAACAAAGGACTGAA
>PVIR01042786.1:0-12050 GCA_004026965.1 Petromus typicus | reverse complement strand
ATTTTTCCTAGATTTCTGGATAGTAGGGGAAAACTTGTGATACTTGTCTTTTTGAGTTTTGCTTATTTTGCTTAACATACCCATCTCTAGTTCCATCCATTTGCTTGAAAATGACATGACTTCATTCTCCTTTACGGCTGGATGATGCTCCATGTGAACATGTACCTGATTTTCCTTATTCACCTGTTGACAGGTACCTAGGCCAATTCCATAACTGACTATTGTAAGTTTTATCATGAGAAACATAAGGATGCTGACATCTCCAGTATGCTACCCTTAATTCCTTAGGTTTATACCAAGGAGTCGTATAGCTGGGTCCAGTGGTAGTTCTATTTTTAGTTCTTTGCAAACTCTCCATGCTGACTGCCACAGTGGGTGGACTACTTCGCCTTCCCACCAGCAGTGGGAAGTACCAGCAGTGTAGAATACCCAGAGTTCCTGAGCAGCCTCTGCATGCTTGGCATTGTGCATGTACCATTCATTTGTCCTCAGAGCCACTTTGTGGGCTGCATACAGTCACATGGACACAGGACAGGACGCAGGCCCCTAGGGTTCTCTACCCTTCTCCTCCGATGAGCCAGTGAGAACATGAGGTGAGTGGCATGGCAGCCTGCTAAGCAGCCTGCTAGTGAGAGGGTGAAAGGAACTAACCTGAGGCCCCAGACATGGTTGTTACCCAGGACTGGAGGCCAGGGCTCCCTGGGGACCCTCATGTTCCTGACTACTAACCCTGATTACAAAGCACCCTGAAATAGGATCAATGGTAGGGATAGATAGGCTTTGTACTGCTCAAAAGCAGCCAGCCTGCCTGAGGGGCAAGCAGAGCCTGAAACCTGATCTCAGCCCCATTAGCCAAGTCTTGGTGGCTTGGCTGTATCTAGCCTGGGAGCACCACACCCACAACAGCCCTTACAGAGGTTGCTGCTGGCTGTGTGAAAGGAAGAAATGCACCACAAGATCTTCACTGTGTAATAGAGCTGGGAAGTCACTTGACCGAAGAAAAGTTCTTTCTTACCCCCTTTTCCTAGACTGGTCTGTGCTAAGGCTTGGCCTTGCCCACACACACACACACACAGCCCACAGGGGCCTCCCCAAGATCAACATTCCTCCCCCCGGGGCACCCTCTGAATCCAACCTACCCAGTGGTCCAGGTCCCAGGCCCCAGGTGGCTCAGTGCAGGAAAAGAAGCCACCCTGTTCCTCTCCCCTCCTCCAGCACTTCAATCCTCCAGTAAAAAAATGGAGGGATCTGCAGAGCAAGGCCCGACTTGTTGATGTAAAATCTCACTCTATATTCCACCCAGGTTTATACGAGTGAATTATGCAAATCTTTGATGGAAAAATATTCCTCCGCACATCCTTGAGAGTGTAAAACCTTAGTCAATAATTCATACTCCGATGTCTCTGACTGCAGGCTTTTTCTTCATTATAACTTGCACCTCGTTATTTGTCTTTCGCATTTTATTGTATATCCTAGTGTAATGCTGTGCATTATAAAATTTATCTGCCTCATTATTTGATGAGCGGGAGCTGGGGAATGTGCTGAGACACTGGTGCAAGGCCCTGGGGCCAGGCCTGGCTTCAACATCAAATCCCCAATGAGGAGACAGCAGAGGAAGTGGCTGTCTGCACGGTGTGACTTCAGGGCACCAAAAGCCACCCTTTATCCCTCTACACCTGTCCTAACATCCCCTCACCCACCAGCTGCTATCTCAGGTCATGCCATTGCAGTTCCGTGGCTCCCTTCGTGTTCCAAAGGCTTATTTGTCCATAGAAATCAGATGTCCCTAGAAAGCTCACAGGCAGAACTTTGAGCAGATCTTGAAAACTGGAAGGGAGGGCTGAGCATTTAGCTCAGTGGTTCTGCACCTGCTTTGCAAGCACAAGGTTCTGGGATCGATTCCTGGCAAAAAAAAAAAAAAAAAAAAAAATCTGGAAGGGAGAGAAATCCGGAAGACGCTGGGAAGAAAAGAGAAAGGGCCAGCCAGTGAAATGGAGCAAAACACAGCACCTGGGGGTAGGGGTGGACTGGAAATCTCATCTCCAAAGAGAACACAGATCCCTTTGGTACCATTTTCCAAGCTGGCCAGTAATGGCCTTTGGTGAGCTTGTCTCTGCTCTACAGAGCCCAGTGTGGGCAGAGCTACTGCCAAAGGTGGGGTGGGATGAAGATGTCTATTCTTGCAGCCAGAGAACCCTCCACATTTATTATGTCCCCCTCTCACTGAGCACCTATACTTTTCCCAGCATGGCATCACCACTATGCACTGCAGCCACTACTTGGTTGCCTATTGTCACCTCAAGTGACACACCCTGACATCAGAGGCCTTGCACCTCCTGTTCCCTGCCAGTCCTGAAGCCAGCACAAGTCTGGCACACCCATGCTCGAGGGATGGATGGAGTCCACCTTCCCAGATGCTCCTAGCCAAAGGGAGTTTCTCATAATTCATGAGATATTCCTTGAGTTCATGCTTCCCAGGCAGGCATCTGTCTTCCCTGTCCCTCCATCCAGGAAGCAAGGACTTGCTCACTGTCCTGTGCCTCCCCCAGGCCCACCTGTGCTGGCCTAGCGCACACCACCCCTGCCAGTGCTCAGCTCAGAGGAGCGTCCATAGCTGACAAGTCCCTCATCCTTTGTCAGCCCAGTAGGAGAAGCTAGGACTTTGGTGGTTTCTGGTCGATTTTCTTGGGTCAGAGTTCAGGCCGGGGTGGGACTTGTTAGCCCTACCAGGAGGTTTGGCTGCAGTGATGCTCTCCAGGGGTCACTTAGAGTGTTTTGTTAGAAAGAACAAGGCAAGAATAAGCAATCCTTCAGCATATGGCCAAGTGGAGGCCGGCTTTAGAGCAGGGCTATTCACCTCTAACTGAAATTTAGTATTCCTTTCCACTGAGGGCAAAAGTCACAAACCTTAGCAGCTACAGTATATATGACTGCATCTCCAGTAGAATTCCACAGATATTTTCATGTACAATCACTTCTGTTACAGATATCTCAAAATATCATTTGCTCATCACTGCTACAAAAGCATGGTAAAAATAACACAGTAGTTATAAGACATACCAATAGATCTTATTTTGTAAAAAGCAATAGAGGACACTTACCAATACCAGGTGTGATTAAAAAAATATAGTGACTCTTTTAATTTTTTTAATTTATTATAGTAAAATACACATTGCTATCAATCCCCTTCAAAATACTCCACCTCGCTTTGACCACAACTATCACATAATTTTTGGCAATGTGCCCTTTCTTGTAATAAGGTTTTTTAAATTTAAACATTTCCGTATTTTTCCATTACTTCTTGCATGTAATATACAATATCCAAAGTTTGCTTTTGAATATTTGTACAACCATATTTCTATATAAGCACTTTCCTTTTTTAATTCTATATATGTTGTGCATGTAAAAGTAATTCTGAAACCAAGTTGATTGGTGTCACTAAAGTGGTCCGGGGAATGTTAGAAGCCCGGGTCAAGAGGCAGCTGCCCCAGGCATGCATGGGGGCAGCCAAGGGAGGGGCTTCTGCAGCACATGTGCCTCCCCCAGGCTGGCCCTGAGACCCTCACAGGCCCCTGCGCCTCCTCCCCTCCCCAGTCCCAGCCATGATCACCTCCCACCCCAACACCACCATCGCCATCAAGGGCCAGGCCAAGGAGCTGAACTGCACAGCCCGGGGAGAGCGGCCCATCATCATCCGCTGGGAGAAGGGAGACACAGTCATAGACCCCGACCGAGTCATGCGGTATGCCATCGCCACCAAGGACAATGGTGATGAGGTCATCTCCACACTGAAGGTGAGCGCCCAGCCCCAGGCCATGAGGGAGTGGGGAGCCTGCAACATTATATCTATACCCAAAGAAGGAAAATGGGGGTCCTGGGGGTCCCTGGGGGCCCTGCCGCACACCAAAAAGCACCTACCTATTCCCACCCATCCCCTTCTCTACCCAGGACCCTCTACTCAGCCTCTGCTCACCATATCTGTATCCACACATTCATCAGCTGTGGGTTCTTCCACCTCTCCTTCCTTTCTGGAACCTACAGTATCCATTCTCCCTCCTGGGACATTTTAGTCCCTCCCTCCCACCTCCCCTTCCTGCATGGACCCCTCCAAACTCCCATCTTTGGGACTCTCTATGAAGACAAGCTCTTGACCAAGTCCCCTGTGGGTCTTCCTCCCAGGACAAGATGATCTTGCTGTTACCTCTGGACAGCCCTCATCAGCTGGCTAGCTCTAAAACTGTCCTGTTTCCTCTTTCTCTTTCTCCTTCTGGCTGCTGCCAGCTGAAACCAGCTGACCGTGGGGACTCTGTGTTCTTTAGCTGCCACGCCATCAACTCGTATGGGGAGGACCGGGGCTTGATCCAGCTCACTGTGCAAGGTACAGTCCCAACCCACCTTCAGGATGTTTTCCTAAAGTCCAGCAGCCCACTGCCAAATCCAACTCAAAATGCAGGGGCATCACCCACACCACAGTGGAGGACCGAAGGGCCGCCTAGTGGGGAAAAGCTTCCCTCCACATCCCTCCTGCCCAAAGCAGGAAGACAGGTCCTTTGAAGGCACACTGGACAGAGCAACTACTCTTGATGGCTACAGCCCCTGGAAAGTGCACTGCTGAGTCCAAGAGGCTCCTGGACCCCAGTTCATGGGGAGGTATGGGAAGAGAAAGGTCAGCTGGGGAGTTGAGAGGGCTGCACTGGGGAAGAAGAAGCTCTGAGAAGTCCCTGCAGAGGATGTGTGCCTTCTGGCCTCCCCCAGGCTGAGAAGAGACAAAGCCAAGAGGCCACATGGGCTCCTCCAGCTCCAAGCATGGCCCAACCCCAAGGCTCAGGGTCCTTGGTTAGATCACTGGTAAATCAAGCCCTGGGAGGAAGCTGGAGGCCAAGCTCCCTGCTGACCTCTCACTTTTACCCTGCCACGTTCCAGAGCCCCCAGACCCCCCAGAGCTGGAGATCCGGGAAGTGAAGGCCCGGAGCATGAACCTGCGCTGGACCCAGAGATTCGATGGCAACAGCATCATCACAGGCTTCGACATCGAGTACAAGAACAAGTCAGGTGGGTGCCAAGTCAGGCGGTGAGAGCTCAGCCTGCCACGGGCGAGCCTGGCATCGCACATCCTACCTTGCTCTGCTCTGCTGGGGCAGCCTCCTAAGTGCCCATGTAGGATAGACACACCCACACTCTTCAGGGCACAAGCGCCTGTGGCTTCCGAAGGGAAGCCATTGCCCAGGCTAGGATCCTAGGATGTCACCTGCTTCTTTCCAGGTTGTCCCTGAGCCAAGCTACTCAGCACTGGTCTGTTTTGAAGCAATCTAAAGGCACTGAGCTTGGGGATATGGGCTTCCTCTGTGAGGATGGCATGAGTGTGTCTGGTCGTCTGGGCGCTTCCAGTCTGAAAAGTCAGAGTTGATCCAGCTACCTCTGTGAGGTAGCCCAGCCCCTGCGAGGCACTGTGGGGCTGAGGAAATGCTAGGCTCCTGTGGCTAGGAAACCATGGTGAGCCCCACAGTCAAGGAGCAAGAGGAGCACAGAGGGGCATCAGGCGACATATGAGGGTCCCTGCGTAGATAATTCTCTTGGGATTCTGGGGCGTGTACCTTTTGAATTCAATGCTCAAGTCTATCTCAGCTTCTCAACATCATTAACAAATGACACAGTCTGCAGAACTCAACCCTGCCTGCCACTGCCCACCAACCCCAGTTCACCTGAGGCTCTTGGCTCACATCTCAAGCTGGGTTTTCTCTGCAGTCTTCCAGGGCCCTCTTCTCCCACATGGCACCAAGTTCTGGCTGGCTGGCCGTCTTCTCTTGGTTGGTCAAGCACTCTTCCCTGTCATATCCCCAACACCAAGAATACAGCTACCTGCACATGGATACTGAGCACGTGGTGTTGAAGAAGGTGAACAGAGACACAGGAAAGCTTCTCATCTCTGTGGTGCAGGTGCCTTCTAAGGAGTCTCTATCGAAGGCACTGCATGCTCACCTCTGATCCTGTTGCTTTGTCTTCAGAATCTTCCAGTCTAGTTGCATTCAGTCACCAGGATTTACCCTGAGTGCAGGACAGAGGAGAGGCCGTGGCCGGCAGGGGTCCTCAGGAAAGGTGTCTCTCTAGCCCTAGGCAGATGCTGTGCTGAGCTGAGTGTAGAGGACTGAAGGACAGTGAGCCACCAGCCACAGGGAAGAAAGGGGAAGCCGGAGCGGGGTACAGGACACCCCAGAGAGTTGTGGTGGCCCCACCGGGGATCATAGATGTAGTGCATGGGCGCTAAGGCTATAAAAGTACTTTGGGGCACAGTTGGGAAGGAGGTACCAGGTTGAGCTTTTATTCTGTTGAAGAAAGTCTGAGCCAGCAATGTCTGAGCTCCAGGTGGAGACCCGAGCTTCTAACATGGCACCTTAGGAAGAAGGATGTGAGTGGAAGGAGTTGTATCCAAGAGGTAAAAATGGACGGAGGCTGTTGTAGCCTGAAGCCAGGGAGAAATGACAAGAAAATGACACAGAGGAAGACAGGCTGAGTGCACCTGTGTGCACATCTCAGGGATCTGGGGTTGGCACAGCTATGCAGGAGCACTCAGGAAGGGCAAAGCCCTGGGCCCCAGTGCCCTCCATCCCCCTGCCCTGGCCCTCCTCCGTGTGCCCCCTGCTGCCTCTGCTGCACCACTTCCACTGGCCACTCTGATGTGTGGAAAGCTGTCTTGAGGGCTGCTTGGCAGGGCGCTGCTGAAAACATCACATGGGGTAGGGGGCAGTGCAGAGCAGAAGTGGCCAGGGAAGAGGCTCTCCTCACACCTCCTCCTCTGGCCCTTCTGGGCTGCCTTGTGGGATTGGGGGAACCACAGCACAGAGCCAGCAATGGCAGGATGGATGGGCAGGGGGTGGAGGAGGTGGCAGCTCAGCTTGCACACAGTTCAGGAAAGAAACTGTAGCACCTAGAGTCCGGAGAAGACAGCCACTCCTTGCTCTACCTGTGAGTGGGACCCCTGAAGGACAGTCCTCTACAAGCACCAGAGTGTAGCTCTGGAGGAGCAGAGGTCACGAGCAGAGTGAATTCTGCCTGAGGAAACGCAATGCCTGCCTCGTGAGCCTGCGTGGAGGCCTCAAGAAAGCGGGTAGCATGGAGCTCAAGTGAGCCTTTAATGTTAAGTCTCTCTCCCATTCTAGCTCAGGTACTTCATGTGGCAATTTCGAGTCCTGTGGGACTTGCACGCTGAAATATGTGTGTCTGTCAGTCAAATATACTGAGTGCTTTTTTCTTTTTTTTGCAAAATCGTGTATCAGCTGAGTGGTAGAGAGAGAAAAAGAGTGCTGCCTTGGACATGCAGTGCAGATGAAGTGAGAACACGCACCACACACTGTGCACACACACACACACACACACACACACACACACACACACACATACTCTTTCAGAACCATTACATGGCACTCTCCAGTCAAGAGCAACACCCAGTACTACAGGAAAACGGAGGAAGGTGCACGAGGGATGAAGTGGAGCTCAGAGAAAGGAGGGGCATATGGCTAAGCATGCCTCCTTGAACCTGTGGAGGAGAGTGAGTCGCATCCCCAAAGCCACAGACTTGAGTTGACCTGTAGCAAGTATTTAAGGTCTTTGGGCACCTCATTTGTTTATAAAATGGAGCCGGAAATACTTCATTGTAGGGGCATTGCAAAGATTGCAGGAGCATAGTGACATATGTAAAAATGCCTGGTACCATCGTAACTTCCATGGGTCTCCAGCATCTGTCTGCATTCCCCTCGCCCTCCTCCTCCCACCTAAGACCACACTCGTCCTCAGTCCCAGCAGCCATCTGCTCCTGACCTCCCTCTGCACTCCCACAGTCCCCTCCATTTCTTTGCAGGATTTTCTGCCATGTTGCTCATCGTGCTAATTTTCCAAAGGAAATTACCGAGCCTGCCCTTTCTAAGCCATCCCGCTCATGCTGACTTCTCTAGGCCCCAGGCAGCAAAGTAATAATACATGAATGCTGAATGATAAATAGCACCGTCCACACAAATCTATCAGATGGCGCTGTGCAGATTTAAAAATGCAGACACCACATTTTGTCCCCATTTGCCAAGCGTGAAGCAGGGATGGATCGTCTGAGGATGGCCCTCCAAGCCCAGCAGCCTGCCTCATGGCAAGCTGGCTCGGGGCGGTGCTGTCCCCCATGGGGGAGCCAGCCGGATGTGGCATGCCATTCTGTGGGAGCGGCATGTGGCTGGTATTGGGTTGTCATGAGCTGTTATTGTGACCCAAGGAACCCCTAGGCTGCAGTGCCCTCCATCCCCCTGCCCTGGCCCTCCTCCGCGTGCCCCCTGCTGCCTCTGCTGCACCACTTCCACTGGCCACTCTGATGTGTGGAAAGCTGTCCTGAGGGCTGCTCAGCTGGGCGCTGCTGAAAACATCACGAGGGCGCGGGGGGGGGGGTGCGTGCAGAGCGGAAGTGGCCAGGGAAGAGGCTCTTCTCACATCTCCTCGTCTGTGCTCCCTTGTGGGATTAGGGACACTGCGGCGTACCCCACTAGAGACTCATGGGGCCCCTTGAAGCCATGATGCAATGAAAAAATCAGAGGTACAGGATGGAATTGTCTCCCCAGCATAGGCAACTAAATGCTCCTTTCCTCTGAGCTGCAGTCCCTGTACGGTGACTGTGGCTCCTGAAAAGCCGGGCTCCCAGGCCCACTCAGGAAGGACCCCACAGAGCAGAAGGCGCTGACACCCCCCAGACACATCCTTAGTTTTTAAGAAGCATATTGGCATCACAAACCCTTTGATGAAGAAAGGGAGAGAGAGCCCTTAATGAAATATGTTAATCTGGGAAAGTCAAGCTCAAATGAAAGAGAATATTAAAAGAGACAATATTCACCAAAGCTGCCTCGGTACTCCAAGAGAGCTGAAAAAGGAAGGCAAAGAAATAAGGCCCCTGAGTTCAGCCTTTCGGGGTCAGGGAGATGGCAGTGATCAAGTTTGGAAAATCAGCTAGAGCCCTCCAGATTTGACTCTGATGCATTAGCCTGGAAGGATCTGGGGAGAGAGTTGTTTTGCGCTAACATCAAAGATGATTTGGGAACACAAGGTCAAACCCACCTACAAACTGCTGGCAAAAAAAAGAAAGGCGCTCTCTCTAGGACACCCCTCCCCTGTCCTCCTGTGATTGGCAGCTGAGTGAGGCAAGGAAAGGAAAGGCAAAGGGTGTTTAGCATGACTATAAACTGCAGAGTTCTCCAAGTTCAATGTGAGGACAAAGAAATGTGGCTCTAGTCTAACAGCCACAAGAGGTTTTAAGCATCCAGTACTGGCAGCGTACATGCTGGGGGTGGAGTCAGAGCTTTGAACAGGGCTTCTTGGGCAGTGCCCCTAGAACAGGGAGTCCGAAAAGCAGTATTGTGGAGTGAAGAGGCTCAAAACACTGTAGTGACCGATAAGGTAGGAGGACTGAAAGCACGTCATAGAGCTTGGGTCGTGGTATAAAATTTCACCATTATCCTAATAGAAAAGAGAAAATATGAGGGAAAGGCAGTGTCCAATTGTGTTTGGGAGCACCACTTTACGGACAAGATGGACTACCTGCCAGTGAGATGGGCTTAGTCCTCTTTGCCCAGCACAAGTAGAAGGAGACAAAGGACACACCCTGGGTGCCAGGAGGCTGGCTGGGTAGTGGTTTCCCCAGTCCAGATAAGGGATGGCAGTGATGTGGCCTAGGACCGGTATAGAGGTGGAGGGGTATGGGAATACCTGAGAGCTACATAGGACACAAAGCTATTGGGATTGAGAGAGAAGGAGAGAAAAAGAGTACAGAATAGCACCAAACTTTCTGGCACATGGGGTAGACTGTCGTGCCATTCCAAAACAAGATGGATTGATGGAGTGCATAGTCAGGAACTCTGGTTTGGACATGCTGAGTTAGAGGTGTCTTTGGAACTTCTGGATAGTGATCCGGGCTTGTCTGTGTGTGGATGGAAGCAGAAGGCATGAGTGGGAGAAGTGTACAGCAGGGGAGAAGAGGAAGAGGGTGGAATGTGGAGGATCCCAGAGGGAATCATCTCATTGCCATCACTGGCAGATAGAAAAGGATACAGCTGCAAAGAGACAGAAGAACTGACCCAAAAGATAAGAAAAAGTTCCAGACTTTCATTAAGCAGCTCAGGGAAGAGTGTCTCAAGAAAAAGGGAATTCCAAGCATTGAACACACTTGAGGGGTTAAGTGGGACTTTGGTTTTGGAGTTGTGGAGGTCACTGAACCACAGAGATACAGCACTGATGTCACAGGAAAGTGCAACAAGTGTTCAAAGTCCCCGTCACTGCCCTGGGCATGTCACAGTGCCTGGGAAATGTTGGTTCCACTCCTTGTCCGCCCCTCTGTTTTCAGACACATCCCATGAGCTTCCTGTCTCTGCCCACACTCATCAAAAATGAATGCACTGACTTCTGATCATTCTCCCTCTCCTATAAACATGGACAAATCAAATGTGATTCGTGAGCTGGCACCAGCTCCTGGGATACCACAGAGAGAAGGGAGCACCTGCTCCACATTACTGGTCGACTCCACCCCAGACCGAAGAGATGTCCCCGGCAGGTAGAGCCTACCGATTTGCAATTCTGGCTACACCTATGAGCCCCAGAGTGACTGTCTCAGTGACTGGGGTGTTTTTAGAGACAAGAAGAAAATAACGTGTTTCAGAGTGTCAGCAGCCTGCCATTTTGTTCCTTTGGCTCACACAACCAGAGAATTAAATGCAAAACTGCAGATGGGAACTGGGTCGGTGCCCGTCGCAGATGCCGAGCCTGTGCAGCTTACAGCGGTGTTTTAAAAAGCGTGAAGATCTCAGTTAACCAGAGTTTGGGGAAAATAGGATTCTCCCAATTCATCAAGCATAAGCCTTAAAAGTATATCTTCTTAAAATCTTCCTAGAATGTGCAAGCCTCCTTTCCTGCTTTAGGAATTAAACTAGTGAATACAGTTTAATCTCTTCTGTTGAAGAGTTTTTAGGATGCCTCTACAGTGAATTTAGAAGGTGTAGAAAATTAGTCTGAACAGTGGTACCCTGACATGCCCTGGGAACAATTTTAAGCCCTACTATCAGCTTGTTTCCTTGTGTTTTGGATTTTTCTTTTTTCCTTTTCACAACAAAGTGCCAAAGATGGCATCTGACTACAAATTCTGGCTTTGGGAGGTCCTAGCTGAGCCTTTGCTCTAGCTGCAACTGCTGCCTGTTCTTCTCTGGAATCCCCGGTAGGCACACAGCAAGCATCTATTGAGTGAACAACTGGATTCCTCCAGAGAGGCAGACTGTTTACTGTCACAGTATCCCTGAGTGGCATTTATCTGGGAGTTTCACATTCTACAATTTTGCTAAACATTAGTCCGGGAATGGACTGCCATTTCCCTCAGATGAATCATGAACATGTTAATACCTTTGTGGGTCCCTGATCTGACTCAGAGACCTATCCTTTCCCTTCGGGTATAGAAAGAGGGGGGACTTGGGGTTAGGGCCTCTGGAACCTGATCTGCTCCCTCCAACGCTGACACATAATACTCAGTACCACAACCTCACAAGAGCACAGGGCAAAGAAATACAGATGCACACAGAGAGAAGAAAAGATGGGGGAAAGGCTCGGCTTCCCCTTTTGCACAGGGATTGTTGTGTGGATGGGATGTCTCAAAGCCAGAACCAGCTCACTGATGTCCTGAGAGATCCAGGATGAAAGGAACTAGCCAATCAGATCCTCCAGGATTTCAAGGAAACAGTGATCATGACAGGGACTTTGGATAACATCTTATTTAACCCTGTCTGAGATTCAGCTCACAAGCTGGCCGGTGGCAGAAGAGAGTCTGGCAGAAGAGAGGCAGAAGTCAGTGCATTCATTTTTGATGAGTGTGGGCAGAGGCAGTCTGGACCTGCTTTCCCAGCTTGGGAAAAGACAGATCCATTGTGCTTCTTGTGAAGTTGGTTAAGACTTTACCCTCTCTCTGCAGCCTAGGGAGACTGGACAGCTCTGGACTTCCAATTAAGCGTGTCATAGGCTGGTGCCCAATGAGGGTAAGGATGCTA
>PVIR01042785.1:0-12074 GCA_004026965.1 Petromus typicus | reverse complement strand
TAATTGTACAGGTGCAGAAAAAATAAACAATCTTAAGTACAAAATTAGCTAATTGTAACTGAGAGCACATTAAGAACTAGTGAATAGGACTCAATGGTAGTTTCTTCATAAAGAAATTTAGTATGGAAACTATGAAGATTTGAAGTCATTACTGTGATATCAGCCATATGTATGTTAGAGCAAGAAAAAAGAAGCATACAGATTAAAAGTAAAGCAATAAGATGCTATTTGGATTTGATGCACTTGAAAATATTGATATCTTTTTTTAAATTTAAATCTTTATTGGTACATTATGAATACACATCATCATTGCATTCAACATTGAGAGTTTGTACCAGATTATGACATGACTTGAGTCTCATTTTTCCCCTTTCCCCTGCCCTGCAATGCCCCATCCCTTATATACATAAGCTTTGTTTTTTTTTTTATTACTATCACATTCTTTTTTAAAAAATCAAAATCTTAAGTAATTCACTAAAACACTGTGAATAACCTAGTAATACACTAAGTTCATTTGAAATATGGTCAACAGGAAAATGTATCATTTATTCAAGTATTATTTTAGAAACAACCAGAAAATAGAACAAAACATGTAAAATAGTATTTAACACTTAGCATACATTTAAGGTAATGTGTGTAATATCTTTTCTTTGTTTTTTTTTGTTTTTTTTTTGAGACATGGTCGTGTTTTGTAATTCAGGCTCTCTCTGAACTTACTATGTAACTCAGGCTTCCCTCAAACTCACAGCAATCCTTCTTCTGCCTCTGCCTCCTGAGTGTTGAGATAACAGGCATGAGCCACCACATCTGATACTGTGGTGTGTGGTAACAGGGACCTAACTTGAAACTTGCACTTCCCAGGAAGAGGCTGGTACCACACTGAGCTAAATCCCTAGCTGAACATGTGCAATATCTTTATCATGAAAATTATAACAAAACCCTGAGGGAAATGAAAAAAATATCAAAACTAAATAAGGTACCCCATTCAAAGATACTTGTCAAAAACATATAAATATGCATATTTTATTTTATTTTGCTGAAATGGAGGTTGATCTCAGGACCATGGTTGGGCTTGGGGGCTCATGCCTGTAATCCCAACACTTGGGAGGCAGAAGCAGGAGGATCGCCCTGAGTTTGAGGCTAGTCTGGGATATATAGTGAGATCAGAGTAAGCCTCAACTACAAAGCAAGATCTTGTCTCAAAAAACAAAACAAAACGAAGCAAAACAAAAAACAAATCTCAGGATGTTACACTTGCCAGGCAGGCACCAGCAACTCTGAGCTACCTTATGGTTCTGGTCCCTCAGTCTGTGTATTTTACAGACTGACTCTGATTTAGAGTCACAGAATTCACAGAATGCTTGCTTATGGCTATTCTTGCGTATTCTAAAATTTATATGGAAAGATTAAAAAACGAAACTCAAAACACCTGAAGGGGTGGAACAACTTTGAAGGTCTTTTACCACCGGATTTCCTCTTGTTTTAAGGTTACAGTAACAGTACAAGGGGCATTAATGCTAGAATAGACCAAATTGGAAGAGTTGGAACAGTTCACTGTTTAAGCAAGAACAACACTAAGTCCGTACATACTGGGTTAGTTGATTTTGCATAAAGGTGTCAAAGCAAATTAACAGATAAAAAATTAAGTCATTTCAACCCACATTTCCAGTCAACTAAATGGTGGATAAAATGGAATTATGAAACTAAACTCATGATATATGCAATATTATTGAAAATAGTTCATAGACAAATGTCTATGGATGAATTATTAAAGTACAACTATATTTTACTTATAAAAGTGCATTTCATTGACTTTTTAAAATGTAAAACTTCTGAAAGAAAATAGATTATGACTTTGAAAAGGCAAAGCTTGTTATTATGGTTTTGAAATATAAAATATATTGAATTTTATCAAAATCAAAGGTACAGTGTATTTTTATAAGATGAACTTAAAAAAACATTGATTTTATGGCAAATTACAAGACAAAATGAAGTAGACAGGAAATTGTAGAAATTTAAATAAGGCAATGATGGATTATACCTGTTAGAAGATTTGAAACTAGGCATAAACTATAAAGTAACCATCCAGTTAGAAAGAAAGTAAAACAAAATGAGATTGGGAACAGAAATTTACAGTATCTTTTAAAATACATCAGATTTACAAAATGTGAAACATTGATTTTATTTGTATAACCTGTTCAAAAATGAAATAAAGCCAAATTTGTGGACCTAAAACGTCTTTGGAGTTGAATCAGCAACAATGCTTTTATGAAGAGGCAAAGCACATCCTGATTGAAATCTCTTCCCATGGCAAAAATTTGCTTAATGTAAGCTCATTCTAAAAAAAAAAACAAAAACAAACAAATAAACAAAAAAAACCAGTGCATCAGTATAAAGCTAGTGCAGATTTTTAATTCAGTAGTGTGTTTGTGACTCAAATTATCTTGCCATTCATGACTTGTGGGCTCTTGTATGGTCCTTTAGGATGGTTATAAAAGCAGAAAATTTGATTGTACAATAATAAGAATAATAATAAGACACTTTTCTATGCTTTCTATGTGACAGGCAAAACTTGCTTAAAGACTATGCAATAGGCAAGGGTATAAGTACTACTGAGAGGATGGATTTCCCAAAAAATAGGTTGAAATACAATGAGGCAATTATGATAACCTACTATTTCATGTAATTCTGGACCAAATTAATATTTCAGACAACAGAAAAAAAATAATTAGTAATGGGTGGACAGAGTTGATAAGTTGATGAGTTGATAAATGACAAGTGCTAGAACCATTTGATAATGAATTTTAATCAATTAACATTAACATACTTAATTTTGAAACTTTGGAGGAGAAAAAAATTAATCAACACTATCACCCATCCACAGCTATGTAAGAAATGGCAAAACACTAGGGCTTCTGTCACTTCATGAGACATTGGCATCAGTCGTGCATTGAATTTTTTGAAAGTGTGTATTGATGGAAAACTCATTAAAGAAAACATCCACATGTTACCAGGCTCTGAATGTTTTCTATGAGGATGACCCCTCAAATTGTAGGTAGTGCATTTTTCACGAAGTCAATATCATATTTATCTGAAAATGTCCTAGTTGTTTATCCTTCTACTTCACTCAAAGATAGAGGTGAGGAGAAGACTTTCTCTTCTTGGCTCAAATAACATGTAAATATATTATGCTTTTGTACTGAGATAAGTAAAATATAGTATTATTTGGGATCAACTATGCCACGTATAAATTAGTGGGGGACCAGGCTATAAGCTTTGTGATCCAGAGACCTATGGTGTTGAGTTAGCTCAGGAACAGAGAAGTATGTAAATGTCTCCAGACTTCCTGGTGGTGTGAGGAAGCTGTCATAATCCCAGCACTCTTGAGGCAAGATAGCATCATCAGAAGGACAATACAAAATACAGACATCCAGGTGCAGGTGTGACCTTAATTGGCTCCCTTTGAAATGCTAAATTCATTTCCTATGTTGCTGCCATAGTCTTACAACAGTGATGTACCTGAAACAGTACCCAAAATTCCCTAAGTTGGAGTTCATTGAACTTGTCCACTGGAGGTGTTCCCAGACCCCCTGGCACCTTGAAAATCATCTCTGTTTCTTTTATCTCCATTGTCCCCTCTACAGATTTCTGAGGATCTGATCACACCCTGGAAATGCAGAATCTTATGTTTTGTGAATCTTCTGTTCAACAGAGTTTATCAATATATTATTTTATTTGGTTTTATTTTACTAGGATGTATTTGTTTCCTATCATCCCCTTGTTTTCTATTATCTCTCCTTTATTTTCTTCCTTAAGTTACCTTTAAAGTACTTATATTTTGAGATTCACATATAAGGGAAACCATGTGGTATTTATTATTCTGCAAACGATTTGTTTCACTTAATATTATAGTCTCAAAAATCATTGGCTATCCTATAAATAGCTCAAGTTATCATTTGTATGGATGGATAGTACTGAGCTGTGCATGTAGGACACATTTTATTTCTTTCATCCACATGTGGGGCTTCTATATCTTAGCTATTGTGAGTTTCACCTCATAAAATTGTATGTATATATCACTACATGTTATAACACATATGCATATATTACATACATGATAACTTTAATTCTTTAAGAGGAATACCAAGGACAATAGACAGTTCAAATAGAATTTCTAGTTTTAGTTTTTTGAGAAATCTTCCCACTAATTTCAATAATGATTGTGTTGGTTTGCATTCCCACCAACAGTGAATAGACTTTTGACCCATAGGCTCATCTGCACTTGTTATTATTTGATATTTTGATAATAGTCAATATTTCAGGAATAAGATGAAATTTTAATCTTAATTTTGTTAACATTTGTCCATTAGCCAGAGATGTTGGAAAACTGTTTCATGTGTTTATTGTCTATTTATAAATTGTCTGAGAAGTTTCTATTTATTTCAGTTGCACATTTTGACTGTTTTAGTTATGGAGAGACATAATTTATTTAAATTCCTTAGTCTATATTACGGTTCTCTATCAGAAGTGTAGCAGGTGATATTTTTATCTGGTAGATTGCATCTTTAGTCTTAATTTTTTTTCTTGTTATTTAGAAATTTTTCTTCCATTCATTATAATCTCATGTGTTGATTCTTTGAATTATTTCTTGTAAAAGCTTTTTTATTATTATTTTTATTTTTTTATCTTTATAGGTACATTAAATATATACATCATGATTGCACTCCATAATAGGGATTTGTACCAGTGTAAGACACAACTTTTGTAAAAGCTTTGTTAAAGAAATATTTTTATGCTTACATCTGCAAACAAATTACTTATTTCATCTTCTGACAGATACAGTATTCCTATTTTTCTATCTAGGTTATGGAATCATCTTTATTTATTTTAGTGGGAAGTGAGTTATAGGTTTATATTTAAATTTTTGTAAATAGATAGCCAGTTTTTCCATTCATATTGGCTAAGGAGGCTATTTTTTCTCCAGGAATTTATCACCTTTGTTCAAGGTTAGATAGCAAAATGTACCTGGGATTATTTGTATGTATTCTATTCAGGTGGTTCACATATCTATGTGTGCCCACTGCTACCTTTTAAAAAAATTGTTCGTGTGTAACTGTTTGTCTGTAGCATAATTTGTAATTCAGGTTGTGAAACTCCCTACGCTATCTTGCCCTTTTTGCACAGAAATGGTTTGATCATTCTGTATCTCTAATTTTAGGATGCTACATTCTAGTTTGTTAATAATACTTACATTTAAGTTGTATGAAATATCCATACCATTTTTTCACTATGCCCATGTGACATTATCAACCTTCCCATCCAAGATCATGAGAAGTCTTTCCATTTTCTAATGTCTTCCTCATTTTCCTTCTTTAGAAAACTATATTCTCCATTATTCGAGTTCTTCACTGTTTTGATTCGGTTGGAGAATTTTATGTATATTGTTTGTTCAATTCCCTTTTTTGTTATTGTCTTTTATTTTTAATTTTTTGAGGCAAGGTCTCAATATGGAGTGCAGACTGGCCTTTTAATCTCTGTGGAGCCAGGCTGGTCTCCAACTCACAGCAATTCTCTTGCTTCAAGCTCTCATGTGTTGGAAGGTGTATACCACAATGCCCAACTTTTTAATATATTCCTTACTCTTGTGCAAGAACACTATCGATTTTCTGTGTGTTGATTTTTTTATCCTGCTACTTTGCTGAATTTATTGATTCTAAGTTTTCAGAAGTTATTTTTTTTTTAATATGGGTTCCTATTTTATACTTCAAGGTGCCTTGAACCCATTGGTTGGCCTCAAACTTAAGTCATTTGTCCTGCCTCAGCCTCCTACAGTACTGGATTGCAGGCATATGCCATGACATCTGGCTTCAGAGGGACTTCTACGTAAACATTCCAAGCTCTACAAATCAAATCAAACTTCTAAGATCTAGTTTACCATCTTTATTTCTCAGTCAAATCCAATTTATTTTATTTTTCTTCCTTGATTGGTCTGATCAAATTTCACAAACATTAAACAGGATTGGTAATAGTCTATCCCCTTACCTTTTTCTTCTTTTACAGACTATGCTGTCAGTTTTCTGCATTTGTATGCTGTTGGCGGAAGGTTTGCACAACTGGATTTTGCCTATGTGAGAAAAAGGAATTCTGTTTCTACTTGCATCAGGATTTTCACCAGGAATAATTTTTAGATTTTATAAAAGGCTTTCTGCATATATTGAAATTGTCATTAATTTTGTCCGGGCAGAGCAATGAGGTCCTCGAACCGGAGGAGTTTGGATGTAGGAAAAAAAGAGAAGATAGAAAAGCGAGAGAGACAATAGAAAAGCGGGCCTTTGGAAAGACTTTTCGGCCAATGCCAAGAGTGCCGTGTTTATTTTTCAGGCTGCTTTTATACACTGAAAACTAGGTCTGTTAAAGGATTACATCAACCATGTGGGAAGATTAACAATAATCACAGGATATGAGCAAGCACAATAATCTTAAACAAGCATTTTCTCATTTACCCCCAAATTCTTTCTATACCTCATCTTGGTTAATGTTTCCTTGAAACTTTAACCCAACTATGAGCTATGTGTCTTTTTTGTTTGTTTGTTTGTTTTTTTGGGATTTTTTTTTTAGGTTTTTTGAGACAGGGTCTCGCTTTTTGCGGTTCAGGCTGGCCCTGAGCTCAGCCTCAAACTCACATCACAATCCTCCTGCCTCTGCCTCCCGAGTGCTGGGATTACAGGCGTGAGCCACCACGCCCGGCATGTGTCATTTGTTTTAACATAGTCACTAAGTTATCAGGACAGAACGTTGTGTCATATTACTTATTTATTTCTAGGTTATCTCACAAGTTATGGCACAGAGAATCTGTTTTGCCAACACGGTGCTCTTTTTTAACTATTTTGTTAGTCATAGAGTATTTTTCAGGGACACATGTCGTTTAGCCCACTTTCTCAAGGACCGAACCGTCCCTGTGTTTAATTAAAATTAGTCAGGGCAGCATCCGCAGAGTGCGTTGCAGATCTCCTGATTTCTTAAAAGAGAATGGTCAAATCCCTGAGGTGTGGCTCCCGACATAATTTTTATTAGTCATGTAATTTTTATTAATCTCTTTTGAGTTCCATTGTTATCTGCAAACTTTTTCTTCTTTTTGTACTACTTTACAATATAGAAGTTAGCAAGATAGATGTCATATAAAACAAAGCATAAATCTGTGTGCATAACGTGTGAAAATGAGTCATACTCCAAAATATTCCCTTCCTCAAGCCGGAGGGGTTTGGATGCAGAAACCAAGGATGAAGGATTCTTGTTTTTTTCTTAAATATGACATGGTAAGTTTAGAGGAATATCATACAAACTAAACAGGTTTTTTTAATGTTTCACGAAAAGTCTCATCAAATGTCAGACACAACAAATGCAGAAATTTTCAAATATTATCTAAAATTTAATATAGATTATAATTTGTATTAATATATTAAGAAAATATGATTGAAATAGCTGTGAATATTAGTATTTCTTCTAAAAAGAATCACTCATATTCACTAATATTTGACACATTTTTAGAATTCATAATTATTAATTTATCTGCAAGCTTAGAAATTCAGAAAATGTAAAAATATGAACTCATGAACACATTTAAAATAAATTAATATTAAGACCAGATAAAATCATTTTTTGTAATTTGATATTTGAGGTGTCACTGGAAAGCAGATGAGAGCTCCAGGCTTTCTGGTTGTACATGTCTCCAATGCTTCTCTCTGGAGATAATACTGTAACTTGGTTAACATTCTAACACATACGTGTTTACCACATGACTGTGCGCCTTCACACATGAAAGTCATTCACTCCAGGAAAAACACATGTTACTCTGGCCAGGCCAATATCTAAGTTATCCTCTCACAGCATGTTTTTCTGGTATAGCTCTAATGGGGAGAAGTTAAATTCTCATGTATCAGTTAAGTGAAATGCAGAAACAGCTCAACAAAGACATGAAGTTACAGAAGCAGTTTATTACAGAAGAAGCCCAGAGCGAAGAGGCTGTAGACCTCACAGGGCCAAACAGGAAGTGAGCAGCTGCTCAGCTGATGGGGAACTGGACCATGGATGTTGCCTATGGTTGGTGGTGGTTTATTCCAGTAGGCTATTCCAGCAGGTTATTCCAGCAGGTTTCTCAGGAAGGTCTAGTTGGTGGTTTACAGTACATTCTCTGTATCACTGGGGTTCATTTTCTGGTCCATGAAGGAAGTGGGGCCAGTCAGTCCAGTTGGTCATATGTAGCTCTCCTACCTGTGGCCACATGAAGGAAACCTGAAAGAAAGCAGAGAAGTAGAAATGCTGTCAAGGGAGGCTCTGCAGGCTCCTGCTATGAGAGTGAAGGCTTAGTTTGGAATGGATGCTGAGAAATGGTGAAACTACAGGCAATCACTACCTTTCAACAGTGTTATTTCTTTATGTGCACAAGATCTCTATACATTGATCTGTTCTACATATATATTAAGATGGTTTCTATGACTCTATATCATAAGTAATGGTCACAAAATAACGGCTTGTAATTATTGTTATAATATATTTATATTTCATCACAATAAACAAAAGATATAGGTGGTGAATTATCCATCCTTCTTCATGTACCCACAGCAGGTTACTACAGGGTATAGTTTTAAGTGGACTGACTACAAGCCTCTCTTTTCAATAGTATATATATGTATACTATACTATATATATATACAATAGTATATATATATATATATATATATATATATATATATATATATATACTGCTTTATCATCATGGTATGCAAACATGAGATGGATATATATGTGTGTTATAATATTTCTTACTTAGTTACAGAGTTAAAATTTGACAGATTCATGTAGATAATCCATTTTAAAGTTGTTACTAAAATAGCCTCAGGTGCAGTTTATTCATGTTTATGAACTCAAGATTGAAAAATTCTTCATTTCTTTTATTTCTGTGAGTAGGGAGATTTCCTGAAATCTCTGGAGTGTTTTTTCTCATTGCATGCTTCTTTCTAAGAAAGTTGTACACACTGTCTACTGATTGACCACAGTGTGAGGAATCGATCTTTAGTTTCTACTCCTTCCCTCTTTCCTTCCAGCAGTGGTCATTTTCATCATACATAAATGAGTTTGCAGATAAAAGGGGGATGTTCCAAGCTTCCAGATTGGCAAATGGAGGGATAAGAATCAAAAAGAACAATTTATCTCACAAACTAAGTTATGTCTTCCAATTTAACATGAGAGCAGTGTGTTTTCACAGAGAGCTCTTATAGATGAGGAGATGGAATAATTTTGAATATTTTATCTTGTTTCTCAGCTCATTTTGTAAGAAATGGTACCAGTCATCACACAGAGAGAAAGTGATCTGGATCTGACCTCTCTTTTATGTACTGAATCGCCTTCAGGAACAAAAAGTGCTACTATTCAGTTGGTAGTAATCAATGTGTTTCACATTTGCACTCCAAAGTGAGTTTTTAGCTCCTTTCTGCAAACACTTTGGAGTTATTTCTTATGAGAGAATTGATTTGTTTTTATTTTTCTCTTCATCATTGCTGCTTTCTGGTTTTGTTATTATTGTGCTAGGAAGTTTCTCTTTCTACTTAAAGTGGTGAAATTTGCATGATGGTATATTTTCTTTTCTTTCTTTACTGTTTTGCCTAGAAATATCTTTCTTTTTTTTTTTCTTTGTGATTTGGAAAAGGACTTGTAGCTAGACACACAATGTACAATGTTTGTTACATATGGCTATTACTGTTGAGAATTTTACTGTAGATATTTTCCTTATGTTTTTGGGGTAAGATGTATATTCACTTTTCTATTTCTTGGCAAAAACTTGTATTTTCATATATTAACACTGAACATTGTCCACATTGATGTTGTCTAGCTGCCTTCTCTTCTTCTTCTCCTCTTCTTCCTCCTTTTCCTCTCCCTTTCTCTCTCTCTCTCTCTCTCTCTCTCTCTCTCTCTCTCTCTCTCTCTCTCTCATATATGTGTGTAGTCCTGTTTATATACAATTATATGTTTCACTGAGACGCTGATTCATAAGAGACCATGAAAGAATAGTATCTGGAAAACTCCACTACATGTGCTGTCACACACTATGTATGTAACTACCAGGAAGTTTCACTGAGAGTAGATCCTATGCTCCTATGCAAAATATCACCTATAATCCTGAGCAACCACTGCCTCCAACCTAATGCCAGTCCATCACTATATACAAACATAGACCGGTAATTTTCATGCAAGGATTCTTTCTGTACCAATTCTCCTTCTCAATCTCTGAGATGAACCTCTTTTTTTAAAAAAAAATTATCAATAGAGTATAGCGAATTGACTCAAAGAATTCACTCTGTAGAGGTCTGTGTGTGTTAAAACTTGTTTCTGGGCATACTGGGATATGTTTAAGAGGCTCGGTTTTAATATAACCCCTTACCTCTCTGGTTCTGCATCCTTGCTGTTTCATGATCATTGTGAAATGATCATTTCTTCTCCAGGACACTACTATACTGTGATGTTTGTCCTTGGAACTAGCCATGTATAGATACAGTGCCCTGAAATGATGAACCCCAACAAATTTTTGTTCCTTTCATTTGTGGAGGCTGAATATTGTGTGTCAGCAATAGGAAAGCCCAGGAGTATATGCAACATCATCTCTGTCATCATTTACATTTGCCTCACTCAGCGAATTTCTTAGCTCTGACTTAGAATTTGTGTTAGAATTAGTCCATCTCTGATTCAACATAGACTGATGTGCTGTCTGCTCAACCCTAAAACTACAAATGTCTATTTTCAAAGAGTGAACTTAATGAGATACCCTAGAAGCATTCACTAGGACATCTATGGTAATTATACTATTACTGGAGTCAGGTCTACACATGTTGGAGCTAAGTAATGTTTTTATTATGTTCTTGGTAGTAGTTAGATTTTTGTCAGCATAATTTTACAGGGCATGTCAGATCTGGACCTAGCATAATTTTAGACCATTCTGTGCATTTTATACTAGACATTTGAGGTTGTTTTCCACCTTTACTTTTAGAAGCTTATGCTTTTTTCAAAGAGAAAATCCAAGTTCTGAATCCCACTGCCTCAGAAACAGATTTGTAAAATTGTTTACAAAAATGACAAAAGCAATACAAAATACAACACCCACACTTTGTTTCTGTATTCTTTTTTAGTCCCCTCAGAATTACATGTGCAGAAGTTCCTGGGTAGATGCCAATCCTATCCCAAGGTGCTGTAAAGTGGTCTTGACAGTGCTGTTATATGAATACACAGACAGTGAGAAAAAGAACTTTAAACCTAGCTCACTGATAATCGCTTATTTATACTTCTGAATGTATTTCACAACACAGCCAAATTTAACATCTTGATTTTGTTTTAGCTGGTAATGGTCTGACCATCCCCAAAGAGTGTCTTCCTAGCTAGACATAAAGCTTAGTGCTTCTGTCACTCCACTCTTATTCTATCAACCCTTCACTAATTCTCTTAAGTTTTACTAAATTATTTTAAAATCAATTTCACAGTCACTTTTTATATTTTATTTGTATTTAATATGTATTTCTGTCAAAGGTGTTGGAAGTTTTGAAATTAGTATTTTATTCCATAATGAATGCCAACAATTATAGTTAAGTTACTACAAGTTCACGCTTTGTAAGGGACTCCTATTAAGGCATATCAATAGAAGGTAAAAAATTACTAATTTATAGAAGAACCACAGCTTTTTTTATCCAGTCTCCAGTTGATGGACACTTGGGTTGTTTCCAAGATGTAGCAATCACAAACTGGGCTGCTATAAACATGGGTGCACATATGTCACCATGATATGAGTCTTTTAATTCTTGTGTGTATATACCTAGCAGGGCAATGGCCAGGTCAAATGGGACCATCAATCCTAGCTTTTTGAGGATTCTCCAAACTGATCTCCACAGGGGTTGTACAAGTCTACAGTCCCACCAACAGTGGAGAAGGGTTCCTTCTTCTCCACAGCCTCGCCAACATTTGCCGTTGGCTGATTCTGAAATGGCAGCCATTCTATGTGGAGTGAGATGAAATCTCAATGTTGTTTTCAT